>VDFB02037786.1:133998-286208 GCA_007258455.2 Sequoia sempervirens | reverse complement strand
TATATATTGGCAGACAGTCAAAAATTAGTTTTCTGAAACCAAAACAAAATAAGATATGACTTAATTGACAAAATACACAAAGAGAAGAAGTAAAGGTGAAGGCATAAAAATAGGTTTAGATTCAAGGCACTGAAACCCTATAAAAAAGGTAAATCATTTTCCACCAAATTCGTTCCAAAACACAAGAGGACCCCGTAACTCCCCGAAAAGAAAGCAAACATGAATCTAACAAACAGCATATATTTTAATCCCTATCACATTCTAGAATTGAACAAGTGCCCATGTTTACCCAATCAAGGACAAGCAATCTAATGTGAATTCCCAATATTGGAGAAGGTAAAACTTTTATCTTAGAAGGAAGAGAAATGTCATATCCAGTAATAAAAAGTAACCCTAGAGTGACGCAGAGGTAGCAAGATCACAGGGTACAGCGATGGGATTTGGCCATCGGCCATGCCAGGTTTACCATACCTTTTCCAGCTGAAAAGATGCAGCTATGACGGGTTGCCAACGGTTCCAATGAGACTATTTAATTTACAACACTTTTGCACGTCAGACGTTGCAGCTGTGATAATTTTGCCTATGGTTTCAGGGAGGTTTTATAAATTTAGATTTCCAGACTATGTGAAGGAGCTCATCTATGCACTGTATCCAATAATATCAATTTCTCTCAGCTTCGACTGAATGGAGGTAACTGGCAAGGCTATTGCGCAGACCAAGAGAATTAAATAATCTGCTCATTGGTCCTCAATTTCTTCACTTGAACAAACTGCTCAATGACGGCATCAGAGAAGACACACGAACCAAGCTTCCTCCAAGTTTGAGATGGTTACGGTTGCAAAAATGTGAGAGGCCATTCATTTAAGAAAGTGAATTTGGAATTTGGAAATACCGCCATCTAATTGCATTACTATCAAATCCTCACGTATTACTCACAAGGCGGAAGAGAAGAAAGGTGAGGTGCAAACACATAACCTAAGAGACGGAGCATTAATGCACAACAGTTCTATTGCTGGTTAGTTTACAGGGACGCGCTCAAGTTTTGAAGTTTGGAAATTAACCTTCACCACAATTGGTAACATTTATTATCAAGTGTAGCAATTGTGATAGACTGCAGGCGGAATCAAGCAGGTTATGCAAATATTTAAACCACCATACAGAGTATTACAAGCCAACGAAACAGGGAATATTCAACGATCTAGACAGCAGCTTAAATCCATCTACATGCCAATGTTAAAACCCTCCTTCCATATTTTTGTTAAGGAAATCTCTATAAGATCCAAGGATTCAAGGCTTAACACCATGGGGTACAAATGATTAAATCCCACCCACAATTTTAAGCAATAAAAAAATCTGAAAAGGCAGTAAGAACAATGTTAGTGACTCAATTCTACTGAAGAGATTCAACCCAAGCTGGAGATGATCGGTGATATTAACAAGAGGCATAAGCGACTAAACCAAGTTTTGGATGGCACCAGTTAGAATGAATCAGAATTTTGGGGAGAATACAACTCAACATGCAAAGAAAGGTTATTCGATTCATTGCATTTTAAAAAGAATCCCAATCAAGGTTGACTCCAGCATCCAAGGAAGACATGACTGTGAAATGTGAAAGCAAATAATTTGAATGACCATAAATTAAATACTGATTATGATACCTAACTAACAAAATTTCCAATCTAAGAATAACATATCAAATAAAAAGGGATTTCACATTGAATGCTGACTTATAACCCACAAACTCCAATCATATAACAGCACAACGAACATTCCAAAGATCAGGTGATTTATATAAATCTTCAGGAAGGTACTCATTATATATATTTACAGAGTGCACATAACAGTTTGCAGAGAAGAGGAAACTTTCAAATCTTTTGGATGTCTCCCTTATCAATTATTTCATTTCCAAAATCAAACAAAAGTAAGAAGATGGAACCTGATTTTAACGAGTAGCTCCTCTAAGTATTGATATCGAGATATTTTCCCTCAAATTTTAGTCTCTGCTTCTTCCAAACTCCACACACACTGCCGAAATTCCTTGAGATATCTCCCTCCAGAATCTCCATTCCGTTCTATCTCCCCCCCTTAATTTCTTTCTTGGTCCGTTACCAATCCCGAACGAAATCCCAACCGAATATCTTTTACCTTCCCATAACTGAATCTTCCAATTCAAATAATATTTCTTTGTGTGCTTATTATTTATTTCACATAGGGGTAATAATAAATTCTCATTTTATTTTATTTCATTTATTTATTTACTTAATTACGATATTTGAGTTTGGTTTATTTAATTCATTTTATTTTATTAGAATTTATTTCATCACCTTGCTTACCATAATAACATTATTAACTTATCAATTGAATTAGGTACCAAACTTTTACTGGCTTTTCTCGTTTTTTTTTACCATCATTCAAACCTAAGTGAAATTTTAATATTTAATCCTTTATAATATTTTCTCACTTTTACATTTATTAATCAAATTTAATTATTAAATGATAATTATCTTTCCTCATCAATTCTGATTACATTCAATAACAACCAACCAAAGATAATTAAATTAGTGTTTATTAATGAATCTAATTCTTTATTTAATTCCAAATAAAACAAGTAACCCTATAATTAAATTAACCTTATTAATTAAATCCCAGCATAACATTAATGTTATTTCATAACTTTAAAATTAAATTAAATCATAAAATCACCACAATGACATAACATTACCAACAACTACTTACTTGACATCAATGTTGGTAGAAGCAGGAGGGCCTTATGGGTGCCTGTTCTCACAGAGAAAGTGTATGGCCTCTTCGGAGAATCTTCGCACACTAATGTGTGAGAAGGGCATAAAGACTGCCATGCTTGTCCTAAAGTTAAGAAAATGTATAGGATGCGGTCGCTTTATTTTGATCGGGAATGAGCGGGATATGGCACGACTTTGTAGCTCGTGTCTTGAATAGAGAGGTGAAGGCTAATGTCATCATCCAGTAGGGTTGCTACAGCCTCACCTTGTTCTGGAGTGGAAATGGGATGTTATTTCCAGGGATTTCATTGTTGGGTTGCCTATGTCATCTAGACGACATGATGCTATTATGGTCACAGTTGACAGATTGACTAAGGTAGCTCATTTTTCTCCTATTCGATCTTCGTATACGACATCTTACGTTGCTAAGGTTTTCATGAATGATATAGTTAGATTGCATGGGATACCACGGAGGATCATTTCTGACAGAGACCCGGTATTCACGTCTGCATTGTGGACATCTTTGCAGTAGTCTTTGGGAACTAAGTTGAATTTCAGTTCTGCCTATCATCCTGAGACTGATGGTCAAACTGAGAGAGTTAACCAGGTGCTAGAGGATATGCTTCGTATGTATGTCATGGATCAGCAATCACGTTGGGAGGACTATCTTTACTTGGTTGAGTTTGCATATAACAATGGATACAATAGTTCTATTGGTATGGCTCCTTTTCAGGCTTTGTACGGTCGTCCTTGTTGTACTCCTTTGAGTTGGGATCAGCTAGAGGATAGGGTTGTTCTTGGACCCAAAATGCTTCAAGATATGGAGCAACGGTGTATGCGAACATCTTGCTTCTTTCCGAGATGAAGCAAGGAAAAGTATGCGACCTCATAGAGTGAATCAGCGAGTTCTGATTGTGATCAGGTATTTCCTTTGGTGTACGTGGAAACTTCATTCGAGAATAGTTTGAGCTTACCTTTCAAAACGATTGAACCCAAAGGAGTGTTGGGCCAGTTGGACCTATTGCTTCTTAATTTAGCTTTTTGATTTATGTGGATCCTACGATGTATTTCATGTTTTGTCATATTTTCTAATATTACTCATATTACAGGTTGATCACTCTTAATTGAGGATGGGCATTTGGCCTCGGCTTGGTAGCAATGCTTTAAGCGTTGCAGGCTTAACCTCAGTGAGAGATTGATCAATGCCAGGTTGGTGGACCCGAATGAGTCAGAGCTTATTCCTTGGAGATACTTTCAGTATTAAAGTTCTTATCATATCTTATTGGCTTCCAGGAGTAAGCCAAATTCTAGGGGGGAGGATGTAATACCCCTCATGTTACTGCTTGTTCTTGACATTCTCTGTGGTTTTTGTTTGGCGCATTGTGGTTTTGATGATACTGTTGATATTATGTTGTGGTAGCTTAAACTGTTACTGATTATATTGCTCTTATGATGCCATGGATATTATGATGATATTTTATTACAATTGTTTTGATGAAGTTATTTGGAATGCAGTAGACTAGAGAATAGTAATTGATGATTTTAATGCAAATTAATAATGCGATAGATGATGATATGAATTGGTGAGGGGACAGGTAGCATCACTCGTTCACGAGTGCCCTGCTACACTACAAATCCTTTTCACAATGCTTGGTAACTGATTATATGTATGTATATTGTATATCACCTTGTTGGATGCAGGCTTTGCAGGAATAAGACTCGATTCCACCTATTTTGATAGGTTTGGGCGAGCATTGAACCAACCCAATGGTAGGAAGTTGAACAAAGGTGACATGGAAGTAACTCCATTCCAAGGTGTCAACAGTCTTGTACCTTCTTGGTTTGTGCATCTTGGTCATAGTCATTGTGTTGTTGCATTGGTCTTTGTATGTTATTGTGATTTTATGATTTATCTAATGTGGTGTATGGTTTTATGTTGTGATTTAAATAATTAAGCAATTAATAAAATAAAAAGATAAAATAATAAATAAATAAATCAATGGATAAATATTAGTAGTAGTGGTAAAAATATTACATTTATTTTGAATCCTACAAATGGTTAATTTTAATTATTTTAATATGAAAGTAATTATTTAATAAAGTATTGTGGAGATGATGAATATATATATATATATATATAAATAAAAGTTCAATTTTGTGGATTTAAATTTATTTAATTTTTAATCAAATGCATGATAAAAGAAAATGAAATGTAAATGCATGAAAAGGGCAACAAAAGGAATTAAAGGATTAATAATTATTTTGATTTATTTCTTGAAATGTGACCTCTGGTATTCACGGGAAGAGGAAATTGAAAGGGTTTTCTAGGTATTGATTTTAATAAGGGGTTTTCTTTGTTTGAGGGGGTGTTTGGAATTCTGGAGAAATTTTATTTTCAACACTGCATTCTTGTTCTATTTTCTGGAGAAATCATAAAAGAAGAAGGTGGGGTTTGAAGGAGAATTTGGGGGATCTGTTGCTAGGAACAATCAACAGCGAGGAATTAGTTCTGCGAGAGGGATTAAGCTTCTACAGATCTTCTTCAAACACAGGATGCCAGGTTCTTTTCATTTTAATTATTTATTTTCTGTAGCATCAAATAAACTAGAAATTGTTTCTCTGTGTATGAAATGTTCATCTAGGGTTGGAAATCAAATGTTGTGGGAAGAAAATCTATTAGATTATTGTTTAATCAATGAAAACTTAATTGGGGATCGGGCTGGTTATTTGTTAGAAAGGAATTTATGTTGGGTTCTGGACTGTTGTTATAAAAAAAATAAAAAATTGATTGAAATGTGGAAATGTACAGTTTTACTGTAGTTTTGTTTTAAAAGATAAAAAAATATATATACCTGAATAAGTTATAATTTCCTTCAATGAATTTCTGGGATTGTGATATTCTTGTTATGCATATATGTTATAAAATATTTCTCTTGTATGGAGTACAGTGTTTATTTTTCCCTGATTTTGAAATGTTCAGATTCTAGTATATATATATATGTATATATATATATATATATAAATATATATATACACATATATATTTATACATATGTAAATAATGAATGGAAATTAAATTCGTCGAACCTCGTTATTCTTCCGTCGGCACTATTCATAGTATTTTGTTTTTGGCATTATAAAATAGTGGTTGTGTGGTGGTTCGGCCTCGGCCGTACCCACCACCCCGCCAACCGGTACCGTGTGATAGTCTGCGGACTGTCCACGGCAGTCCTACGGACTGCCGTGAATAGTCCATAGACTGCCCATGACCGGGCGTTTATTCCCATGCAATTTTTATGGGTTAAAATTTCCCATTCGAATTTGTATATGTTTAATTTTGTAAAACGCAAATTCTATTTATATTTACTGTGTAAATTTACTTTTATAAATATATATATGTAACAATATATATATATATATATTATATATATATATATGTAATAACATGTATATATATCTATATATATATATATATTTATATATTTTATAACTATTTAGATTCCTTGATTTATTTGATAAAAACATTTAATTTGTGGTGGTATTACTACTACAGTTTAAATAAAACAAAATTTAGTGAAATAATAAAATAGAAGAAATCTATTTTATTTTTATTATTTATTTGTTGAATTACAAACTTTGAGAGGATAATTTAGTAAAAAGTCAATCTATGAATGTATGACAGCGTGGCTTATTTAATTCTTATTTTTAGTGTGAATATTGTGGATTGGAATTCATTTTGGAATTAATTAAGTTATTTATTTATTTATTTTATGAAATTTCATCTTGTAGAATTGTTGGAGTTAGGATATTTATTAGTTCAAGATGCTAGGAACCCTGTTGGTTATGAAAGTATCATTATAGTCTTCAGGAGGACATGTTTTAGTTTATATCTCTTCTCTTGGGTTTACATTAGTTAAGCCTTCTGAATACGAGGTGTGCAAGTTGTGATATTTTGTTATAGTATTTAATTTGCGAGATAAGTTGTACCTCATTATTAATATTATTTTTTGTTGTTAGTTTGATGTTTAGTTAGATAGTGCAACCCTGTTTCTTTTTAGTTTTGGTTGGGTCTCGAGGTGAAGAAACACTCCTTAGAGACGGCGGTTAGGAAGGGCTCGGGATAACCCACGGTGGTTGGCTAATCAGGTAAAACCTAATGATTACTTCCAGGATGGTTGGGCGTAATATCCATTATAAGATTTTAAAAATGGATTTCGTCTTTAACCGTGCTTAGCGAGATAATGGAGAAAGGCACTGGTCCACGGCAGTCGTGACCTCGTCTTCCACGGGGTTCTGACTCGCGCCGATCACCCTATGGACCGGTGCCTCCAGTTGGGAGGAAGAGCACATGACAGCCATAGATGGGACCGACGCCTCCAGTTGGGAGGAAGAGCACAGGACAGCCCATGTAGGACTATGCGATGACACTCTCCCCTAGTTTCCCATGTGTTTTACTTTATTGAATTCCTCTGGAAGTAGGTTATGGAAGTTGGTTTAGATTGTTGTTTGAGTTGATTTAAATTGATTTATGATTATTGTTTTAATACATCTTAGTATGCTTTGTGGTCTTGTATGATCTCATTTATATTTGATTTGCGATCTTGTATTTTTATGGTACTGTGATATGATGTTATTGTTTGTTCATTGTAATTTGGAGTATTTTGTTATGGATCTATGTCGGTACTTCTTGTATGTTTGTATTTTTGTTGTCAGTCTTGGTCAGAGTTACTTCTCTATCACCTCTTAGCACGGGGGTGGTCGGGTGGAACGTGCTACGCACACCATTGGGTTCCCCATCAGCGTTCGTTGGCTTAGTCTCATCCAGTTGAAGATTTGTTCCAGTTGATCTCTTTGTATTTGATAATCTTGTATATTGTATTCATCCTGGATGATTGGGAATCAGGATGTAACTATATTGATATGATGTAAAATTTGAAAGATGTTGTAATGTAGTTATCAACTTTGTAACTTTATTTGGTTATGTGATTTCTCAGGTTTTACCTTGTGATGGAATCTATGTTTATATATATCTAATGTTGTCATCATTAGTTCCTTTTGATATCTTATGAGTTGATGTTTAGTAATGACTATTTCGATGTGACCTCGTGTGCCCCAAAGAACATAGTCGATTATGTTATTTGTATTGGAATGAAATGAAGTATATGAGTATGTAAATGATCATTTAATATTTGGTATGTTGATTATTTGGTTTTCTTAAAAAAAAATATATATTTACGTTCTTTATTTGATTGTTCTTTGGGGCTTGCACGACGGGCGTTACAAATGCTATTTATTTTATTGATTAATTTGATTTAATTAATACAATTATAATTAGTTTATTGATCAATTAGGTTAATGATGATAAATTAAATAAAGTAGTTGTTTTGGCATAATTGGATAGTATGATTTAAATTAAAATAAAAAGGAAATCATATTGGATATTTGGAGTTGAATTAAAATAAAAATAAAAAAGTGTTTTAAATTTCACTTTTTGAAATTTTAGATAAACTAAATTCTTTGCAAACTTTGAAATTCTTTTATTTTAAAAGAAATTCTGAAAAATGCATGAAATTTCATTTAGAAAGTAAAATTGCAATAAATTTGGTGGATGGGATATTTTAGGGGTTTGACTAAATTTGGGGAAAACTCTATTTGACCATTTTCTATTTCATATTACTGGCAATTTTCAATTTTGGTGGAGAGTTTTTGTTGTGGCTTGATTTGGATTTTGAAGAAGATTGGAATTCTTGGGTGGGCTGGAAAAAGATTTGGAAGCACGATTTGAGTTTTTCAAGCTTGGAAGAAAAAACTAGGTTCCTTCTTTGATTTTTGTTTTTTATTTTGAAATAAGTTTCAAATCTTTCTTATGCTGTTTAAATTCAATGAAAACCCATGTGAAATGGTTTCAAAACTTGCAAAATTTTGTTAGAATTAGGAGAAAGAAATCAAAACAAGACTCACACAATGAAAAATTGAAGGAAAACCGAAAGAAAATCTCTTTTCAAACTGAAAACTAAAAACCCAAAAGTTGTGTTGACAATTTTATTTCATTGCAAAATTTTGTTGTGCATTTACAGAGTTTGGCTAGGAATGAAAATCTTGGTATATATTTATAAATATATATATATATATACAAATATATTTATAAATATACCTATATATATATAAATATTTACATACAAATATATTTATAAATATATTGTTCTTTTTTTTCTAGAAAAAACTTCTTTTAGTTTCAAAAAAATTTATACAGGAAAATTTCCTGTAATAGGGTATGCCTTGTTCTTTTTTTTTATTTGGCAGTGTATATATATATAAAATATATAAAAAAAAAATTATTAAATAAAATATTGGGTTTTAATGGAGGAGTGGGGGGCTGCTCCCACAACACCCCATATGGGAGGCGTTGTGTGGGAGCAGCGCCGCTACCTACATAGGGAGCGACGCTGCCCACACAACACCCCCATGTGGCTGTGTGGCAACCTGGCCACTCCCTTTTGGGAGGGGTTGTGCCCCAATAAACTTGTTCAATTTTTATTTTTAAAAAAAATATTATTAAAAGTTTTTTTTTATAAATTCGTTTTATTATTTTATTTTAATATTATAATATATATATTATAAGTATATATATATATAATATTTTTGTGAATAATTAATTATTTATATATATAATTTATATATATATATTATGTATGTATATAGTGTGCATATATGCATATATATATATAATGTATATATGCATTATGTATTTTTAAATAATTTAATTATTTGTTGAGTTTAAATTGGTTTATTTCAATGAGAAAATCAGAGTGTGAGACCCCACCTATTGAGGAGATTTCCAACATCATTTTCATATTTATATAATGAAGGTCTTATAGGGTAATCTTAAAATTATAATATTTGATTGGTTGTAGATACATTCTTTAGTTATGGACATGCATTAGTTTTATTTTAAATGATAGCATTGGTTCTATGGTTTTGGCTATGGATATTATATTATTCAAGTTAGTTTTAGCCATATCTCTACTCTTTCAAGATTTATCTCCAACAAATAGGTTCCTATATTGATAGGTGTTTGATATTAACATTTCTAATTATACGAAGGCATGCTTATCACTAAAGAAATTTTAATTATTATATCATAATGAAATTAATCATGATAGCTATTATATATCTATGTTGAATGATGCAATGACTTAATCATTCCACATGTAGTTATTGGATTATGATATTGGTTTAATATGAATTACACAAAATAACTTAAATAGCTACAATTAAATGTGTCATTGAAATTTAAAATAAAATAAAAGAATAAAAATTCTATGGTATTTTAAAGGATCGAGTAAATCAGCTATTGTTAACTAAATTTATTTTGTGGAAGAGCATGGTTTGAGTTAAATTGTATTACATTAATGTGCGTCTTGCCGAACACTCCTTGTTTATATTATATAGTTTCTTTGTAATATATAGTAGATAATTCTCTATATCATCATGCGAACTAGGGACAATTGAGCAATAATCCTTTTGATTTTTTTTAAAGTAAACATAACATACATGTAATACACATTAAGTCATGACATGAATTTCATTTAAGTAGATTCACTAACACATACATCCCTTAGGGTACACGAGGAGTCATTATGAGACTTAGATCCACACAACGACAATAATCCATAACAAAATAAACATTAACAAATATAACACATACATGATAATCATTGATAAGAAACAATCTATGTACATAAATACAACATATGCATGATTAACAACACATTAAATAGCAGTGCCATGGCCAATATCTGCAAGTTTAACATTACATTAAATTACAATGTTCTAGAAGGTACAATGATCTAAAGTGTTTCAACACAAGTAAACCATGCACAAGATAACATGATACGCAAATAAATAGATGGTACAATGTCTGCTAGCTCCAAAACAAATACAACTAAAAGATGCATACAACAGCGCAATCTTGCCTCTAGATCCTCAGCACAGGGGCCCAATGGGGTGTACTTGCGATCCAACGACCATGTGGTCGAGGCCCACCCGTGCTAAGGAGCTGACGAAAAGTCGCTGACCAAGAACATCCCAACGCGAACCACAGACTCAACAACGCCACAAAAGTGTCATAAACTCCAAGGATTACAATAATCAGCAACATCCAAAGTCGTCAAAGTAACTTAAAATCGCAAATCTCATCACATAAAATCAAAGCAATGACCCAATAAACAAATATAGGGATGATCATGAAACACTTTCAAAACAAACTAAATTAATAAACATAATACAATTCCAAATTGCAATTAAACAATACAATAACATCATTTCACAGTACCAAAAGAGTACAAGGTCATAAGTCAAATATCAATGAGATCATACAAGACCACAAAGTACACCAAAGATGTATCAAGGCAATACTCCAAAAAATCAATATAAGTCCATTCAACCACAAACTAAACCAACTCCCATAATATACTTCCAGAGGAACACAATAAAGTAAAACACATGGGCAACTAGGGGAGAGTGTCATCGCATAGTCCTACATGGGCTGTCCTGTGCTCTTCCTCCCAACTGGAGGCTCCAGTCCCATCTATGGCTGTCCTGTGCCCTTCCTCCCAACTGGAGGCGCTGGTCCATAGGGTGACTCATGCGGAGCTGTAAACCTCTCGTGAAGATGGGGTGCGACCTTGCCAACCACGACCCTCGGCCTTCCATTAATTGCGGAAGCACTAATGAAGATGAGGCATCCCCAAATCTATAATGATATTACTACCCAACCTCTCGTTAATTATTAGGTTTTCACTTAATTACTAACTCACTCGTGGGTTATCCTGTGTCCTTCCCCTTAAATGGGGCGCCGACCCCCATGAGGAGCCACTCTCCCTAGAGACCCAACAACATAAAAACCAAAACCAAGGGTTGTACAACATAACAAGAACATTAGAGCACAATAGAGAAACATGCGAGGCATTACTCATCTCACTATAAACACATAATCAAGTCTCAACAATTCTCATACAACCCTTACAAAAACCTGATACCAAAAGACTTGCCACTTCAAGGCACATAAAAGGAGAGACATTGACCAACAATAATAACAAGCCTCTGGAAGACTCTCAAAAAGTTTACACTAGGGCTTCCCCATCAAAGAAGTGACAACAATAATAGCAAGGCCACAAGAACTATTTTCAATTCAAATATAATGAGTGAATACATTAAAATAAGATCAACAACTCCATCCAGACTACATAATCAACTTCAATATGAAAAAAATTGGAAATTCAAGAAGATCAACTATCCACAAAAAAACACGAGTTCCAAATTAAGTAACAAGGGATTCCATGAATCAAAATTAGTCTCCAAAAGCATTCACACCGACACGAAACCATCAGTAACAATCCCTCAACAATAAAGATAAAAGCATGCAACCAGGCATCTAAGGGAGACCTCAATTTCCTCCTCACAAGATACCCATACAGTTGGTAAACAAAAGACCTTGGAAAAATCAACAAACATGACAACAATATAATTTAATATTTCACCAAAGTAATAAAAGTGGAAAGACTGCATTCAATAAGAAGCATAAACTTATCACAACCAAGCATTGCATTAGTATCCAAAATACTCCACCACAAAATCAATTAATAAGACCCCCACAACTCGAAAAAAACCAAGAATTCTCCATGTAAGGTTAAACGAATATCAACATAGTTTAACTTAAAGAAGATCCCCAACTCACGTCAACTCAAGAAAAGTCATAATGAAAGGGTATGTCAAATCACTCATAAAAGGACACGAACCCAATGGAATGAAATCACTTCTGAAGCCAAACAATTCCAAAGAGGTGCCACAAATAGGATACACCAAATTACCCTTAAATGAACAATGATCATTCAAATACAATTTATCCATTCATTTAATAAGAATTAATTTAAAATAAATAAAGGAACTCTATAATCACATATCATAATTATCTCAAGGCACATTTTATCACACTCAGAATACTAACCCAACAAATCAAAAGTAATAAACTTCAAAGAACAATAGAACTATCATCTACGATTTGACTCTACACTTGATAAGGAATCGTTTTAACTCATTAAAGGCTATATTCACAACCTTACTAACATCTCACTATGTTCAACATAAAGTTCCATTAAGTAAAAGAAGTTATAAAAGCATTCCAACCAATTTCTTTTATTCCAATTCAGGATTTATAATCATTCCTATAACTATATACATTTATATAAATATAATGAGCCAATTTATACTCTAATTACATCTAATTTCATGAACACTACATTACAATGCCAATTTTCTTCCTAACTAAAACTATATGACCATCTAATTTCATAACTCTTTTCCCTAATGTTCTAATGTTTACCAATTCACATTATTTAATATAATCATTTAGTTTTAGAATCAAAGAAATTGTTCTTTTCTAACGTTTGATATATGCAAGTAACTATCCTCTATTCAATTTTAAGCTAGGAGGTGAACCATTCTTAGATTTCCTCTATACTTAACCCTTTGAAAATAAGGCTGAAATCCTTCCACTACCTTAAAGTTATCACAATTGTCCACACAAAATCCATTAAAACAAATATCAATACACATTATTTCTATAGAAGGACTTTTATCTGACAAATAAAGTCATAATATAACCATTACATTCAAACAGATCCCTAACCCATTTACACATTTTAATCATTCAATAATTCACAAATAAATTTTGAACCCTTATAAATATATATATACATATATTCATGTATATACATATAAACTGAGTTCAATATTCATATAATATAGATAGTATTGTGGTACCCATACTTAGATAATCAAAGATTTTAATAATATAACATCTCCCTAAATCAAATACAATCTTGTCTCAAACCTTATCGAATTAAAAACAACTATTTTCACTTCTTATTCTAGGTTGCAAAAAGAATAAGAGATTTTATTTAAAACTATACACCCTACCTTGCTCAAGTGCGCCACTGTGATAGATTATCAATGAAATCAGAGAGATTAATTAAATTTCTACCCCCTTCAAGTCTAAAAACTATAGCTGGGACAGATTTCCAATGGTTTCAAGGTGACTATTTAATTCTGCACAATGTTTCAACTCTAAATGCCATAACAGTGACAGGTTGCCAAGTATATTAGAAAGTGAATTTTGGAATTTGGAAATATCACCATCTAATTGCATTATTAGCATATTTTCAAGGGCTGCAACTACGATAGATTGATAGAAGAAGATATCCAGAGATGATGAAGGGCATCCATCAAAGTATAACAACAACATTATGAAGTTTCGAGTGCCCATGGAGATATACAAGATAAAGAGGAAGCGTAGGTAAGGCACACCAAACAAAACTAAGGGTTGACGTTGGATGCCAAAAATAAATGGTTGTTTGCAACTACCAACCGCCATACACTCATACCCATCGAAGTACAAGAAACCGCATTACAATTATAGTTGGTCATTGAGTGCACAGGGAGACATGCATTTAAAATGTGAAGGCATGGGCAGGACATGTGATATGTTGACAGAGTGCCGCCACACAGGATATGCATAAATTAAATTTTATAGAAACTCATTATTGATAAATCAATGAGACACAACTTTGACGATGTGCAGAAGATTATGAATACAGTTACAAATTTTTCCTAAAGAAATGTTGGAATATTAAACGTACGCAAAAGAAACAACGTCTAGGAACTGCTAGCCCACATTGATCATACCAACCAACGAAGTTTACAGACATAATGTAATGATACCCTATCAAGCATATTTTGCTTTAAAGGAGACAAACCCAACCAATCTCTCTACAGTTGCTTATTCAAACTTTTTACAATATAAAGAGCAAAGAAAATCATAACAAAATATTTAGGTTTTATAGTTACTAGATTCTTGAGCCTGAGACAAGCTATTATTATGAAAAAAAGATAATACTTGCAGGTTCAAATTTGCTTACAGGCATGAGGTGGGGAATGCTCATCAAGCAAAGTGTCCTCCTCCACCACTCTCGGTCTCCAAAACTGCCCTTGACATACATGATAAATCCTCACTTAGCGAGAGATTCAGCCTCATGCGACTGATGAGAAGAGAATTCGCTAGCCTATGTAGAGGGCTACTTCAACCTGTAGTGCCCTCCGTTTCGGTTGATGTTGTTGGTAATGTCGTGATGATGTGGTGATTTTATTATTTAATTTTAGGGTTATGTGATAACACTAACAATATGTTTAGATTTAATTAATAAAATTAATTTAATTATAAGGTTACTTGTTTTTTTTGGAATTAAATAAAGAATTAGATTCAGTAATAAACATAAATTTATTTATCTTTGGGAATTAGATATTTAAAGTAATCGGATTAGACGAGGAAAGGTAATTATCATTTGATGATTAAATTCGATTAATAAATTTAAAAGTGAGAAAATATTAAAGAGGATTAAATATTAAAGTTGTACTTAAGTTTAAATAAATTAATGTGAAAATATTTATTAAAATAAATATATTCTATTGTAACTAATGGAAGTGCAACGGTTTGCTGAGGGGAGTGTAAAAGACACCATGGAACAAATTATAAAGAAGAAAAGTTGGAAAGAAATGGGAGGAGAGAGAGAGCATTTTGGAAGTCGAAGAGAACGGGGAATTCTTGATATCGGTATTCCTACCTTGAAGATGGGGGTGGCCTAATTATTGAAGCTCCTGGCAGCGCTTTACCCGCGCTATTTACTTTGCATCTGCAAACTGCTTAGGGAGATTGAAGAGGCAATAGTGTGCTTGAATGTGGAAAGATCGTGAGCAACATTATTCTTCGAATGTAGTCATCATTTAACGAGGAATTGGGTATGTACGGTAAACCCTATCTTCATCTATAGCTACTGATGAATCATTGCAATTTATTACAATATAGACTTTTGAAAAGAGATTAAAATCGTGAATGAGATTTTCAACAATGTTTCTTTAGCAAACACAAATTTAATAGACCTCCATTTTATTTTTATTATAATTATATTTTTTTTCACAACCTGTGTTCCAAGGAACTAAACCTTGCCTGAGTCGTAATAATCTCCTCTTTTCTTAGTGAGAAATGAACCTCTCAAAAATATGCGATGATGTTGTTTATAGATCATTTGGTGTTTCTTCATAAACTTGTTACCCTGTCAGCCACGCACCTGAACATATAGGCAGCTTAAAGGTTTAAATAATCTCTCTGTTGTCATTGTCAACTAGTCACAACCGCAACACATAAACTTAATAGGGAGTTAAAAGGTTTGAATAACCTGCTTGATTCTTCTCGCAATCTATTGCAGTTGCAGCACTTGAAAAAAATAAATTCATCTCCCAAACTATAATCTAAGTGCATCTCTGGAAACTCGCTGCCAAACAAAAATGCACCTGGTTAAAAAAAAAAGGGTTGTACATTATTTCCCCTACTTTTAAGTCACGTATTTGCACCTCACCTTTCTCCTTCTTTTCCGTTGTATGGATAACATTTGAGATTTGATAATAATGCAAGTAGATGGCTATATTTCCAATTTCCAATATTCACTTTCTGTTATTCTTGGCAACCTGTCACAGCCGCAACACTTGAACATGGTAGGGTGTATAGATTTAAATAAACTCTCTGATTTTTATTATCAAATCCCAAATGTTATCCACAAGACTGAGGGAAAATGGCTTCTCACGTTTTTTGCAACCGTAACCATCTCAAACTTGGAGGAAGCTTGGTTCGTGTGTCTTCTCTGATGCCGTCAATGAGCAGATTGTTCAAGTGAAGAAATGTAGGACCAATGAGCAGATTATTTAATTCTCTTGGTCTGCGCAATGTTTCAAGCCTTTGTCAATTACCTTCGTTCAGTCAAAGCTGAGCAAAATTGATGTTATTGGATACAGTGTTTAGATGAGCTCCTTCGCATAGTCTGGTAATCTAAATTTATATAATCTCCCTGATACCGTTGGCAGCCTATCACAGCTGCAGTGTTTAGACTTTGGATCGTGTATAAATTTAAATAGTCTCCCAAAAACCATTGGCAACCTGTCACAGCTGCAACTCTTAGACTTGCATAGGGGTAGTAAATTTAAATAATTTCTCTGATATTATTTGTCAAAACTGTCTTAGCTGCGTACCTGACCATAATAGGAAGTTTTCAGGTTTAAATGATCTCTCTGATTTGATTAATCAACCGGTCTTTGTTGCGGCTTAGTTTAGTGACAGCATCATGAATGTTAACATAAATGTAGATTAGAGAATGGTTTACAAATGGATATCTATTCAACTTATCTTGTCATCACGATATATCATTGTCTGCATAATAATTTATTATTATTCACCTATTTAAGATAATAGGTATGGCTCGAAATTGGAGATTGGGAAGAGGTTAGAAATATTGCATTAGTGTAGTGATTTAGAATTTGAGTGTAGAACACTAGAAGATATATAGTTCTACCTTGATTATATTCTCTTGGATTAGAGACTTTGGATGTGTTAATTTGGGAATCCTTTGAAATGGGTTAAATTAAGGAATCTAATGAAGAATGCTAATGTGAAGTGGTATTTAAGTTGTAATTTGGGTATTTCCTTATACATGTATACTTGGTAGTAAATCTTGTTATGCATACAATCAAGTAAGTCTTGGTGCTTCTTTAATCCTTGTAGAAAATAGTGAACCTAAAATTGGGACTAATAAAGTAAATAAGACTATATTTAGGTTGAAAATGGTTACTTAAATAAAGATAAACAAAGTTAAGTTTCCTTGACACTAAAATTGAATGAAGGTTATTTCCATTATTAAATGATTAGCAAATTGTCTTAGAAGAATAAGAAATCTAGGATATTATTAGTACTACAATTATTATGGTTTATTCTTTGTTAATTTGTAGGTGAATATTGTTATTTTATAACCTTTAGAGTGGAATGTTAAGTTTAGTGTGTAAGCTAAATAACTAGGAAATTATATTAAGATTGTCTCAAATATTATTGTTTGAGGGAAATAATCTTTTAATTTAATTAATGATTAGGAATATTATGAGATGTTAAAATATGCCTTGTAGTGCCCTCTGTCTCGGTCGTCGTTGATGTTAAGTAAGTTGTTGTTGGTAATGTTCTGATAATGGGGTGATTTTATTATTTAATTTAATTTTAAGGTTATGAGATAACACTAATATTATGTTTGGATTTGATTAATAAAGTCAATTTAATTATAGGATTACTTGTCTTATCGGGAATTAAATAAAGAATTAGATTCAATAATAAACGTTAATTTAATTATCTTTGGGAGTTAGTTATTGAAGTAATCGGATTTGATGAGGAAAAGTAATTATCAGTTTATGATTAAATTCAATTAATAAATTTAAAAGTGTGAAAATATTAAAAAGGATTAAATATTAAAATTGTACTTAAGTTTAAATAAATTAAGGTAAAAATATTTATTCAAAATAAATATATGCTATTGTAACTAAAAAAAAAAGAAGATTAAATTATTAAATATTTGGTTCATATATTAAACAGTCAATTATAAAAATAATAAATGAGGGTAGTGGCTGGCATTCAATCATAACTATTGGAAGTTGAACGGTTTCTCTTTGGGAGTGGAAAAGTCACCATGAAACAAATTATTAAACAAGAATTATTCTAGAGGAGAAGGGGGAGGGGATACCAAAAAGGGAGGAATTTGTTCTTGATTTGTAACTAACCAAGAAAGAAAATAAGGGGGAAAATTTTCAGTTCACGGAGGGAGGGTTCGTTATGATTAAAATTTTTCTCTTTACCCATACATTGGAGCGAGTTCCCTCTATGATCCAATCGGAGAGCACCTTCTTATTCGAATGCTGTTATTCTGTTTGTCCGCTTTCTGCACTGACCAAGGGTTTGAAGATGCAGCAAAAGTTTCAGGCATAATTGCTTCTGTTCTGGCTGATCCATCCCTCAATCTCAATAAATCGTATGTTCTTTTATAACAATGTTTCTTTCCGCTACAATTTTGATGCACAAATGCACTTTCTCAGATTCTTGGAAGAAATTATAGTCATTTGGTAATATGCAGTCACGTTTCAGTTTCTTAGAAGTGTATGGCTTGTAAATATATTAGGTATATGTTATGCAATTATCTGGATTGTTGTATGTTTATATTTTATTTAGTGTAATAAATTTATCTTAGGGCATGTAATTTTTGAAGGAACCCTTGTTTAGGGATTGCATGGCCTTTCCTTTCTTGTATATTGCTCTTGCCTGGAAGGGATCGAGGAAATGTATGCTGTTGAAATTGGTTTTGCATTAACATTATGGCTGGGTAGGTTATTCTGAGTGCATGAATAATTGAAAGTGATCTTTATGAGTAGTTCTGACTTCTAAGTATTGTTATATTTCTAGGTTTCTTTGACAACTTCCTTATGCAATCTATACCTTGAAATAGACAATCATAGGAACAACCAGGCTGCCTTGAAATTTGTCATTTATATTACTTAAGATTTCCCAGATCTGCAGGTCACTGTTAGAGGGGAAATATATCTTATATGATATTTGGTATAAATTATGGATAAATTGGGCAAAATATAGCAACAACTTCTGTGCTTGCACATATATTCTTGTATGTTTATAGATCATCTGTTCCGCTGCTACTATGTCTTGAGATCTGCAGGACAGACTGTTGGATCTTTTGGTGATTGCAATCTGCATTTGTCCTCATTGACGGCTAAAAGTAGGCAATGATGTCTTGTGCCTGGGTATTGTGGTATGAACTCAACCCATTGTCTCATCATCTCTGCAAGAGAAATATGAGTGATATGATGTAATCTTATATATGAAGGACGATGGAACTTGATGCTCATGTTATGATATAATATGATAGGAACATTATCTTGTGCCATTATGCACAATTTGCAAACCCTGAGACCACATTTCGTTAAGCCTTTTCATCAATCCTTTTTATGCATATCTTGCTATCATTGCATTTCCAGAAGCCCGCATTCTTGAGAATTGCTGTCAAACAGTCCTCATACTTTGTCTTTGTGCCCACATTTGCATATTCGATTAAACAACGCAAACGCCTTGTCCTTGCACCCACATTTTGAGTACATCACTGCTGGGGCATTTTTCTGACTTGTGTCTCGGCTCCTCCAGACTCCTCCTTGCTGGTAATGACCTTCGCTTTCCCAATTTGACGAACTGCAGTCTAAAAATAGGGTCTCCACGATGGTTTTTAGGGTATGTTTGTTAAAATGAAAATTACAGCCAAGATTCTTAATGCGCACTTTTAGGTTTTCACTTCAACGACATCCCTTGCTCTGCGTAGTTAAAATATACAGTGGAATTTAGCTATACACCAGCCAATCTCATTTGTTCAAAAGTTTCTTAAGCCTTTTCATCAAATCCATCGTGTATATTTCCTGCAATCTTTTCCCTCCGTGAGATGATATCTCTTTGAGGTTATTATTGTCACTACCAATCCAACACTCTATCCTTGCTCCTTCTATCTAAGGAAGAATGTTAGCTTTAATTGTGTGTCAAGTCTGGATGCGAGTAAAGTGATAGATGGGTAATTTGTTTCATGTAATAATGAATTGGAAATATATTGGATGGTGTGTATCATCCTTGTGAAAATTAAGTCAGAACATAAAGAGATTAGATCAAATATAGAAGGGTCTAGTGCTTTAAAATTTGATTTATGGAAACTATTTCTTATAAAAGATGTAATTAATAAATGTTGAGTTAAGAAACTAAAATAAGGGAAAAAGTTGGTTACTTTCAATAGATAGAGATCTAAGACATTAAGTAGGTTTTGCTTGAGAAAAAAAAAATTAATGTATATTTCATTGGTCAATTAGAGTAATTACTTCAATTTATATAGTTAATTATTGTATTCTTACTATTGTTTCAAGACATAAAAATTATTAAATGATAGGCAATGTTATTTCAAGTAGAACAACGATATGTCTTTTCAAGCAAGAATAAGATAAATTGTGAATGTAATAGATTTGAATATATTTGTTTTAATTTGTGTTTGGAATAGTATACTTGTAGCGTAGTGTTCATGAGATTAGTTATCTTTTTTAAAATACAATTAGAGTATTAATTGGCTCATTATATTTATATAAATGTATATAGTTATAGGAATGATTATAAATCCTAAATTGGAATAAAAGAAAATAATAATAATAATAATAAGAATAAAAAAAAATTATAATGCTGTGAAATATAAATAAAAAGTTAGGTTATGTTCCTTTAAAATATTTTATATAACTACATCATAAGTGCATAAATATAATGTAAGCTGATTGTTTTGAGAGTACCTTAAAAAGGATACTTGAATGGTAATTAAAGGAGAAATTTTTATGTGTAAATATACATTTGGATAGCTTTAGGCTCCTTTCAATTAAATGTGTTTATTTTGGATAAGATAAATAGAATGTTTCTTTTGTTACTATTAGTGGTTAAATTATCCGTGAATGTTTGTAGTATATTAGGAGTCTACACTTGGTAGTTGTCATATTAGAATAGTAGTCTTAAAAAAAATATATATTTGTGGTTGGGACATAAGTTGCATTTTGTTAGTTATTTAATCTTGTGGTCACGATAAATTGATTAATCAAGGGAGTAATGTGTAGAAGGGAAATAGTATATTGATCCTTTGGGAGTTTGGTTTATGGTTGTATTTGGTAGTCTTATAATTGGTGGTTGTAATAACTCTTTCATTGAGGAATTGTGTATGCTGGAATTAATCGTTATCTTTAGTCATGGTTAAGTATTGTTGTAAACTTTATTTGTCTTCATTTTGGTAGTTTTATAAACTTGCATAAACATTGAAATAAATTGTTCTTGAATTGAGACTTCTTTTCTAATTAATTCTCTTGGATTGTTGATTAGGGGATAACTTTATGATGATCCGAGTTTCTAATAAATGTTGTCTTATATGGATACTTATTTAGAACCTTGAGATTGTAATTGTTTTGAGTAGGTTGGTTTCTTTTAATTGAGAATGTGATTAGATAGTTGTTGTCATTATCATGTTGTTAATTATATGAATGTAATTTTGTGCCACTGTAAGGGGTTCTTGTGAGGAGAAAATTGAGGTCTCCCGTGGAACATCTAGTTGGTGGCTTTTGGATGTTGAGTGATTTTGTTGATGTGTGGATTGCATTCTATTGTGGTGGGGGTTTGACGAAGCTTTCTTTGCGTGGCTTTTCTAAGTTAAACTCATCTTTAAGGGAAATTTTATCCTTGTGTTGGAATTATTGGGAAAAACTCTTGTTGTTTCATTTTTACCCGCGTTTGTGGATTGACGTTCTTTTGGCTTCTAGAGGCTTGAGATGATTGTCAGTTGATGTTCCCTCTTTATGTGCCCTTGATGTGGCAAGTGTTTGGTTTCATGATTTTGAAAGGGTTGTATGGGAATAATTGAGATTTTGATTATGTATTTATAGCGAGATGAGTAATGTCTCGCATGTTTCTCTATTGTGATGTAATGTTGTTGTTATGTTGTACAACCCTTGGATTTTGGTCTTTATGTTTTGAGTGTCTAGAGAGAGAGTGGCTCTAAGTGGGTGGTCGGTGCACAAAGGGGCGCCAGGATAGCCCTCGTTAGAGTGTGATTAATAAGTGAAAACCTAAGTAATTAACTAGGGGGTGGGTAGAATCACATTAAAAAAAGATAATTGATGCCTCATCCGCCTTTTAGTGCTACCACAGACTAAAGGGGATTGAGAAGGTCATGGTTGGCATGATCGTTGCCTTGTCTTCATGAAAGGTAACGGTTCCGCATGAGCAACCCTATGGGGCGGTTCCTTGAGATAGGTAGCCTGGATAACCATAGATGGAGGCAGTTCCTAGTGCTTGGTTGCCTGGATAATCTGTCAGTAGATGGAGGCGGTACCTTGCAATAGGTAGCCTGGAGAATCCATGTTAAGCCATGCAATGACACTCTCCTCTAACACTCCTTACTATGTTGCTTCTTTGGAAATCCTCTGGAAGTGGTTCTTTGTCTTGAATTGATGAAACATAGTTGTTTGAAATGATTTATGGTTTTACCCTATCTTTGGTGTACTTTGTGGTCTTGTATAATCTCATTGATATTTGACTTATGACCTTGTACCCTTATGGTACTGTGATATGATGTTATTGGATTGGTTAATTGCAATTTGGAATTGTGTTATGTTTATTAATGTAGTTTGATTGGAAGTGTTTCATGATCATCCTTTGGTTACTTGTTTGTTGGTCATTGCTTTGGTTATGTGATGAGATTTATGACTCTTGGATGTGGTTGATTATGTCATTGTAATTCCTAAATGTTGTGATACTTTTGTATGACGTTGAGTCTTGTGGTTCCCTATTGGATGTTCTTGGTTGAGGTCTCCTTCTTGTTAGCTCCTAGCACGGCGGGTGGGTCTTCGGACTCACATGGTCAGGTGGAACGTGCTAAGCACCCCATTGGGTCCCTAGTTGAGGATCGAGAGGTGCGGATTGGTGTTGTTGCGGCGACTCTAGAGTTGTATCTGTCTTGGAGCCGGTTATGATATTGTGTATTCCTCTGTACATTGCATCATGTTATCTTATTGTATGAGTTTCATTCATATTTGTAACACTTTTGTATCATTGTACTTCTTAAACATTGTATTGTAATGAAATGTTAAACTTGGTGTGGATATTGGCCATGGTAGTTGTTATTCGATGCGTTAAGTTAATCTTGCATATGTGGTATTTATGTAAATAGATGGTTTCTTATCAATGAATTTTCATGTATGTGTTACATCTATTAATGTTTACTTTGTGATGGATTATATCTTTGGCTTTTATTCTTTATAGTCATTGTGTGGATCTTAGTCTCGTAATGACTCTTCGTGTACCCCAAGGGATGTATGAGTTAATGAATCTGTTTAAATGAAATTCATGTTATGACTTAATGTGTATTACATGTATGTTATGTTTTCTAAAAAAAAATTGTGCTATAATTATAGTGTTGTTGTCCTTTGGGGTTCACACGGCGGAGCGTTACATGCCTTGAGTTAATTACGATATGTGACTTTAGAGTTCCTTTGTTTATTTTAAATTAATTCTTACTGAATGAATGGATAACTTGTGTTTGAATGGTCATTGTTCATTTAAGGGTAATTTGGTGTATCTTATTTGTGGTATCCTCTTTGGAATTGCTTGGCTTCGGAAGTGATTTCATTATGTTGGGTTCATGTCGATTTATGTGTTATTTGAAAAATCCTTTCATTGTGACTTTTCTTGAGTTGACATAAGTTGGTGATCTTCTTTAAGTTAAGTTGTGTTTCTATTCATTCAACCTTACATGATGAATTCTTGGTTCGTTTTGAGTTGTGGGCGTCTCATTAATTGACTTTGTGGTGGAATATTTTGGATACTAATGCGATGCTTGGTTGTGATAAATTTATGTTTCTTATGGAATGCAGTCTTCCCACTTTTATTATTTTGGTGAAACATTAAATTATATTGTTGTCATGTTTGTTGATTTTATCAAAGGTCATTTGTTTACCAACTATACAGGTATCTTGTGAGGAGAAAATTGAGGGCTCCCGTGGAATACCTAATTGGTGGCTTTTCGTTTTATTAAGTGATTTTGTTTAAAGGTTGATTTTCTTTTGCACTTCCCTATTTGAGGTGACACCATTGTTGATTTGAGGATGGGTCTTGATGAATCTTTCCTTTTTTATGGCTTTTCTGAGTTACTCTCATATTTGAGGAAATTTTATCCTTGTGTTGGAATTATTAGGGAAAAACTTGTGTTGCTTCATTTTACCCTTGTTCGTGGGTTTTCATTCTTTTGACTTCCAGAGGCTTGAGATGATTGATAATTGATGTTCTCTCTCTTTATGTGCCCTTGTTTTGGGCAAATGTTTTGGTTTCATGATTTTAAAAGGGTTGTACGGGAATTGTTGAGACTTTGATTATGTATTTATAGCGAGATGGGTAATGCCTCGCATGCTTCTCAGTTGTGATCTAATATTCTTGTTATGATGGTACAACCCTTGGTTTTTATGTTGTTGGGTCTCTAGGGAGAGTGGCTCCTCGTGGGGGCCGGCGCCCCGTTTAAGGGGAAGGGCACAAGATAACCCATGAGTGAGTTAGTAAACAAGTGAAAACCTAATAATTACCTTAGGAGGGTTGGGTAGTAATATCATTATAAGATTAATAAAATGGATGCCTCATCTTCATTAGTGCTTTTGCAGGCTAATGGAAGGCTGAGAAGGCCGTGGTTGGCAAGGTCATGACCTCATCTTCTCGAGAGGTCTACGGCTCCGCATGAATCACCCTATGGACCGGCGCCTCCAGTTGGGAGGAAGAGCACAAGACAGCCATAGATGGGATCGACGCCTCCAGTTGGGAGGAAGAGCACAGGACAGCCCATGTAGGACTATGCGATGAAACTCTCCCCTAGTTGCCCATGTGTTTTACTTTATTGTGTTCCTCTGGAAGTAGGTTGTGGGAGTTGGTTTAGATTGTTGATATTCAGATTTATATTGATCTGTGATTAATGCCTTAATATATCTTTGGTGTACTTTGTGGTCTTGTATGATCTCTTTGATATTTGATTTATGTCCTTGTACTCTTATGGTACTGTAATATGATGTTATTGTATTGTTTAATTTGTAATTTGGAATTGTATTATGTTATTAATTTAGTTTGACTTGGAAGTGTTTCATGATCATCCTTTGATCACTTGTTTACTGGTCATTTCTTTGAATTATGTGATGAGATTTATGATTTTAAGATATTTTAATGACTCTTGGATGTTGTGATTATGTCATTGTAATCCTTGAGTTTTATGATACTTTGGATGTTGAGTCTTTTGTTTCCGTGTTGGATGTTCTTGGTTGAGGACTCTTTCTTGTCAACCCCTTTAGCATGGGGGGTGGGTCTTCAGACCCAAATGGTCGGGTGGAACGTGCTACGCACCCCATTGGGTCCCCAGTCGAGGATCGAGAGGTGCGGATTGGTGTTGTTGCAGCGACTTCAAAGTTGTATTTGTCTTGGAGCTAGTTATGATACTTTGTATTCATCTGTTTATTTGTATAATGTTATCTTGTTGAATGGTTTCCATTCATGATTGGAAACACTATTGTATCATTGTACCTCTAGAACATTGTACTACAATGTAATGTAAAACTCGGTGTGGTTATTGGCCATGGCGATTGTTATTCATTATGTTGAGTTAATTATTTTTATGTTGTACTTACTCAAATGGTTTCTTGTCAATGATTATCATGTATACATTTGTTAATGTTTACTTTGTTATGAATTATATATTTGGTTTTATTCTTTATTGTCGTTGTGTGGATCCAAGTGGCGTAATGACTCCTCGTGTACCCCAAGGGATGTATGTGTTAGTGAATCTGTTTAAATGAATTCATGTCATGACTTAATGTGTATTGCATGTATGTTATGTTAACTTAAAAAAAATAAAAAAATTGTGCAGTGATTATTGTTTAAATGTCCTTTGGGGTTCACATGACGGGGCATTACAACATTGGTATCAGAGCAAAGGTTCATACACTAGGCACTATGTGTGCTCACTATGTAACCTCGCGCTTAGACCTGTGAGTCTTGAGTTTCACTTTTCTTTTGTCATTGTTGTGAACCTGAGTTTCTGCTGTTAACCGATGTCAGGTCGATGGTGCAGGAAACTGATGGGAAAGGATAGGACCCTCGGTGTAGTGCGCAATGCACCGGTATCCTTCCTGTCGGGGATGCTCTATGGACCCTTGAGTTTTAGTGTGATGTGTTTTTTGGTGATGTGTTTTATGTGTGTGAATATGTCAAGTGTGCGTGGAATCTGCAAATTTGCTATCCTTGAGTGATGAATTATGTTTTCTTGAATCTGTGAAGGTGTAAAATTTTAACCTTTTTATTGAAATTGATGTGAAAAGTGGAGTTGTATAATGTTTAAAGTGGAGTTCTTTGTGTTAAAATGCTGAGTTTTGACATAGAAGTGAGGTTTTGTGGATAATTATTTTATGATTTTTAGCAGAATATACTAACTTGAGGTTAAGATGCAACTTGAATTGTTGGTACTAATGTGCAATGTTCTATGGTAGCTTTTGACTTAGAGGAAGTTGGCTTCAGAAACGTCGTGATGAAGGTAATGCAATGGTAATATGTAGGTATAGATACTTATAATGTCAAGTAGTAATTCAATTTGATATAGTAGATGAATTAGGTTTATGGTTAGTATCCTTATACGAATATTTCCTAACTAATAAGAAGCAAATTGTTTGAGTTACTAGAATTGTTTTGACTATTATGTGTTGTTTAGTGGGAGGGACAGTGTGGTATCACTCACTCGCGAGTGCCCTACTATGCTGGGAATTCCTCTCACGATGTATTTGTGATATATATGTATTGTGCACAACGTTTGTTTGCATGCAGGATTGCAGGAACTAAGTCTCAATTCCACCTGCATTGTCAGGACAGGGCGAGCATCATAAACACCCAATGGGATTGATGTGGAAAATAGGAACTGACAAGAAAGTTTCCCCAACCTAGTTCGTCATCTGTCCTTGTGTTTGTCAAATTGGTCTGGTTGCAACCCTGCCACCACTTTTGTTTTGGTATCATTTCCTTATTTTTGGTTTTCGTTGCTTACTTGATAACGTTTAATTGATGTTTTGATTTATGGTGTTGATGTGCTTATGATCATTGATATTGTGGTGTTATCATGTTTATGCTTGGGATCGACTTCCAGGAGTAAGTCGATGTCTAAGGGGGGGAGGATGTAGTGCCCTCCATTTCGGTCGATGTTGTTGGTAATGTCATGATGATGTGGTGATTTTATTATTTAATTTTAGGGTTATGTGATAACACTAACAATATGTTTAGATCTGATTAATAAAATTAATTTAATTATAAGGTTACTTGTTTTTTTGGAATTAAATAAAGAATTAGATTCAATAATAAATGTAAATTTATTTATCTTTGGGAATTAGATATTTAAAGTAATCGGATTAGATGAGGAACGGTAATTATCATTTGATGATTAAATTCGATTAATAAATTTAAAAGTGAGAAAATATTAAAGAGGATTAAATATTAAAGTTGTACTTAAGTTTAAATAAATTAAGGTGAAAATATTTATTAAAATAAATATATTCTATTGTAACTAATGGAAGTGCAACGGTTTGCTAAGGGGAGTGTAAAAGACACCATGGAACAAATTATAAAGAAGAAACACTGGCAAGAAATGGGAGGAGAGAGAGAGCATTTTGGAAGTCGAAGAGAATGGGGAATTCTTGATATCGGTATTCCTACCTTGAAGATGGGGGTGGCCTGATTATTGAAGCTCCTGGTAGCGCTTTACCCGCGCTATTTACTTTGCATCTGTGTACTGCTTAGGGAGATTGAAGAGGCAATAGTGTGCTTGAATGTGGAAAGATCGTGAGCAACATTATTCTTCGAATGTAGTCATCATTTAACGAGGAATTGGGTATGTACGGTAAACCCTACCTTCATCTATAGCTACTGATGAATCATTGCAATTTATTACAATATAGACTTTTGAAAAGAGATTAAAATCGTGAATGAGAGTTTCAACAATGTTTCTTTAGCAAACACAAATTTAATATACCTCCATTTTATTTTTATTATAATGATTTGTTTTTCACAACCTGTGTTCCAAGGAACTAAACCTTGCCTGAGTCGTAATAATCTCCTCTTTTCTTAGTGAGAAATGAACCTCTTGAAAATATGTGATGATGTTGTTTATAGATCATTTGGTGTTTCTTCATAAACTTGTTACCCTGTCAGCCACGCACCTGAACATATAGGCAGCTTAAAGGTTTAAATAATCTCTCTGTTGTCATTGTCAACCAGTCACAACCATAACACATAAACTTAATAGGGAGTTAAAAGGTTTGAATAACCCGCTTGATTCTTTTGGCAATCTATTGCAGTTGCAACACTTGAAAAAAATAAATTCATCTCCCAAACTATAATCTAAGTGCATCTCTGGAAACTCGCTGCCAAACAGAAATGCGCCTGGTTCTAAAAAAAGGGTTGTACATTATTTCTCCTGCTTTTAAGTCACATATTTGCACCTCACCTTTCTTCTTCTTTTCCGTTGTATGGATAACATTTGAGATTTGATAATAATGCAAGTAGATGGTGATATTTCCAATTTCCAATATTCACTTTCTGTTATTCTTGGCAACCTGTCACAGCCGCAACACTTGAACATGGTAGGGTGTATAGATTTAAATAAACTCTCTAATTTTTATTATCAAATCCCAAATGTTATCCACAAGACTGAGGGAAAATGGCTTCTCACGTTTTTTGCAACCGTAACCATCTCAAACTTGGAAGAATCTTGGTTCGTGTGTCTTCTCTGATGCCATCAATGAGCAGATTGTTCAAGTGAAGAAATTGAGGACCAATGAGCAGATTATTTAATTCTCTTGGTCTGCGTAATGTTTCAAGCCTTTTTCAATTACCTTCATTCAGTCGAAGCTGAGTGAAATTGATGTTATTGGATACAGTGTTTAGATGAGCTCCTTCGCATAGTCTGGTAATCTAAATCTATATAATCTCCCTGATACCGTTGGCAACCTATCACAGCTGCAGTGTTTAGACTTTGGATGGTGTATAAATTTAAATAGTCTCCCGGAAACCATTGGCAACCCGTCACAGCTGCAACTCTTAGACTTGCATAGGGGTAGTAAATTTAAATAATTTCTTTGATATTAATTGTCAAAACTGTCTCAGCTGCGTACCTGGCCATAATAGGAAGTTTTCAGGTTTAAATGATCTCTCTAATTTTATTAATCAACTGGTCTCTGTTGCGGCTTAGTTTAGTGACAACATCATGAATGTTAACATAAATGTAGATTAGAGAATGGTTTACAAATGGATATCTATTCAACTTATCTTGTCATCACGATATATCATTGTCTGCATAATAATTTATTATTATTCACCTATTTAAGATAATAGGTATGGCTCGAAATTGGAGATTGGGAAGAGGTTAGAAATATTGCATTAGTGTAGTGATTTAGAATTTGAGTGTAGAACACTAGAAGATATATAGTTCTGCCTTGATTATATTCTCTTGGATTAGAGACTTTTTGGATGTGTTAATTTGGAATCCTTGAAATGGGTTGGGTCTAAGGAATCTAATAAAGAATGCTAATGTGAAGTGGTATTTAAGCTGTAATTTGGGTATTTCCTTATACATGTATACTTGGTAGTAAATCTTGTTATGCATACAATCAAGTAAGTCTTGGTGCTTCTTTAATCCTTGTAGAAAATAGTGAACCTAAAATTGGGACTAATAAAGTAAATAAGACTATATTTAGGTTGAAAATGGTTACTTAAATAAAGATAAACAAAGTTAAGTTTCCTTGACACTAAAATTGAATGAAGGTTATTTCCATTATTAAATGATTAGCAAATTGTCTTAGAAGAATAAGAAATCTAGGATATTATTAGTACTACAATTATTATGGTTTATTCTTTGTTAATTTGTAGGTGAATATTGTTATTTTATAACCTTTAGAGTGGAATGTTAAGTTTAGTGTGTAAGCTAAATAACTAGGAAATTATATTAAGATTGTCTCAAATATTATTGTTCAAGGGAAATAATCTTTTAATTTAATTAATGATTAGGAATATTATGACATGTTAAAATATGCCTTGAGTTAATTACGATATGTGATTTTAGAGTTCCTTTGTTTATTTTAAATTAATTCTTACTAAATGAATGGATAACTTGTGTTTGAATGGTCATTGTTCATTTAAGGGTAATTTGGTGTATCTTATTTGTGGTATCCTCTTTGGAAGTGCTTGGCTTCGGAAGTGATTTCATTATGTTGGGTTCATGTCGATTTATGTGTTATTTGACAAATCCTTTCATTGTGACTTTTCTTGAGTTGACATGAGTTGGTGATCTTCTTTAAGTTAAGTTGTGTTGCTATTCATTCAACCTTACATGATGAATTCTTGGTTCGTTTTGAGTTGTGGGCGTCTCATTAATTGACTTTGTGGTGGAATATTTTGGATACTAATGCGATGCTTGGTTGTGATAAATTTATGTTTCTTATGGAATGCAGTCTTACCACTTTTATTATTTTGGTGAAACATTAAATTATATTGTTGTCATGTTTGTTGATTTTATCAAAGGTCATTTGTTTACCAACTACACAGGTATCTTGTGAGGAGAAAATTGAGGTCTCCCGTGGAATACCTAATTGGTGGCTTTTGGTTTTATTAAGTGATTTTGTTTAAAGGTTGATTTTCTTTTGCGCTTCCCTATTTGAGGTGACACCATTGTTGATTTGTGGATGGGTCTTGATGAATCTTTCCTTTTTATGGCTTTTCTGAGTTACTCTCATATTTGAGGAAATTTTATCCTTGTGTTGGAATTATTAGGGAAAAACTTGTGTTGCTTTATTTTACCCTTGTTCATGGGTTTTCATTCTTTTGACTTCCAGAGGCTTGAGATGATTGATAATTGATGTTCTCTCTCTTTATGTGCCCTTGTTTTGGGAAAATGTTTTGGTTTCATGATTTTAAAAGGGTTGTACGGGAATTATTGAGACTTTGATTATGTATTTATAACAAGATGGGTAATGCCTCACATGCTTCTCAGTTGTGATCTAATATTCTTGTTATGATGGTACAACCCTTGGTTTTTATGTTGTTGGGTCTCTAGGGGGAGTGGCTCCTCATGGGGGTCGGTGCCCCGTTTAAGGGGAAGGGCACAGGATAACCCACGAGTGAGTTAGTAAACAAGTGAAAACCTAATAATTAACTTAGGAGGGTTGGGTAGTAATATCATTATAAGATTAATAAAATGGATGCCTCGTCTTCATTAGTGCTTTCGCAGGCTAATGGAAGGCTGAGAAGGCCGTGGTTGGCAAGGTCGTGACCTCATCTTCACGAGAGGTCTATGGCTCCGCATGAGTCACCCTATGGACCAGCACCTCCAGTTGGGAGGAAGAGCACAGGACAGCCCATGTAGGACTATGCGATGACACTCTCCCCTAGTTGCCCATGTGTTTTACTTTATTGTGTTCCTCTGGAAGTAGGTTGTGGGAGTTGGTTTAGATTGTTGATATTCGGATTTATATTGATCTGTGATTAATGCCTTAATATATCTTTGGTGTACTTTGTGGTCTTGTATGATCTCTTTGATATTTGATTTATGTCCTTGTACTCTTATGGTACTGTAATATGATGTTATTGTATTATTTAATTTGCAATTTGGAATTGTATTATGTTTATTAATTCAGTTTGACTTGGAAGTGTTTCATGATCATCCTTTGATCACTTGTTTACTAGTCATTGTTTTGAATTATGTGATGAGATTTATGATTTTAAGATATTTTAATGACTCTTTGATGTTGTGATTATGTCATTGTAATCCTTGAGTTTTATGATACTTTGGATGTTGAGTCTTGTGCTTCCGTGTTGGATGTTCTTGGTTGAGGACTCTTTCTTGTCAGCCCCTTTAGCACGGGGGGTGGGTCTTTGGACCCACATGGTCGGGTGGAATGTGCTACGCACCCCATTGGGTCCCTAGTCGAGGATCGAGAGGTGTGGATTGGTGTTGTTGCAGCAACTTCAAAGTTCTATTTGTCTTGGAGCCAGTTATGATACTTTGTATTCATCTATTTATTTGTATCATGTTATCTTGTTGAATGGTTTCCATTCATGATTGGAAACACTATTGTATCATTGTACCTCTAGAACATTGTACTACAATGTAATGTAAAACTCGGTGTGGTTATTGGCCATGGCGATTGTTATTCATTATGTTGAGTTAATTATTTTTATGTTGTACTTACTCAAATGGTTTCTAGTCAATGATTATCATGTATATATTTGTTAATGTTTACTTTGTTATGAATTATATCTTTGGTTTTATTCTTTATTGTCGTTGTGTGGATCCAAGTGGCGTAATGACTCCTCGTGTACCCCAAGGGATGTATGTGTTAGTGAATCTATTTAAATGAATTCATGTCATGACTTAATGTGTATTGCATGTATGTTATGTTAACTTAAAAAAAAATAAAAAAATTGTGCAGTGATTATTGTTTAAATGTCCTTTGGGGTTCGCATGACAGGGCATTACACAACCCACAAAGATGAAGTGGGTAACGATGATATGGCCTCCTGCAATCCCTGCCTCTCACCATTACCATCAATTTTATAACGGTGCATGCAGCCGATAGTACAAGCAAACCCCCCCAGAGTTGGCTCTTCAATTCTAATTTATGAGTTTCAATGATTGAAATCTCTGCCTGGAAGGTGATGAGACAGAGGAAGACAAAGCATATACCATCTTTTCTAGCTTTTCTTGCCATTTCCTTGCTTTAATCCTTATACTATTTTCCCATCTTTTGCATTACTAATAAATCTCAACCTTAAATAACAATTGTCAATAATTTGATTATTATTAATACTTTATAACTTAGTAATTAATAATTAATAGATTTATATTTTAAATCGCTTTATAATTTGACAATTTATTTAATTCCAAGCTACAAATCACATTGAACACCCAAAACAACATAATCTATTTAATTATAGTTTTTTTTTGTTTCCTTTAATTCAAAATTAATTTATGTTTTCTATTATCAATTTAATTTAATTAAATTGATTAATCAAGACTAAACATAATATCAATTTTATCAATTAAACAAGAAAATCAACAAGAAGCCTCAATCAACCTATCATACTTACACCACTATGACGGAGAAACAAATGCGGAGGGGCACTACATGAAATCCCAAGCAATTGCAATCTAAATTTTATTATTTTGGAAGGAGTTAAAGTGATTTACCTATGGGCCAATGGAGGAATAAAGTAACCAAAATAAATTGGTACAAACCTTAAATGTTTCAATAGTCAAATCATATAAGGATGAAATTTGAGGAACAAGATCTTTTGACTTTTTGTTGCTATATATCTACATGAGTTTTAAACTTAATTCTTACCAATTAACAATTAGAGGTGTACACATATGTTAATAATTATAAGCTGATTTTTGTAACACTGGTAGGCATAACAGATTAAGACATATAGAATTTAGATATTCAAATTAACGTTGTTTTTGAACTAAGGGGGTTCTCTATATTATATCTTGTGTGACCTTGACATGACTATGCATCGAATTCCTCCAAAATTTGAGTGTTTTGTATGCTAACAACCATACTAATAAATAGTGAAGATAAGAAGCCTTGAATCGATATCATAGATGGGACATCTGATCACACTTAATTTATTGTGTTACTAACCTCTCCCAATTGCTAGTTTAGCGCATTACTTTGATCATTATATATAATTTGTTTCACACAATATCCAGGGGATGATGTTAGACGATCTTACCATCTAGGCCAGTGCCTGTTTGGCAGATTAAAGTCTAAAAATAAAAATATGTGATAGAGCTACCAACCGAAGGAAAAAGTAGGCGGAATAATTACAAGGCAGAGGGACCCAATGAAGGGGGCAGTCGTCTTAGGCAAGGAAAGGCAGGTGCTAGGAGAGGAGGGAGGAGAAAGAGATATGAATTCCAATCTCCTATCAGCAGGTTTTGAGAGGAAGAAGGTTTTTCTATTATGGAGAGAAGTGGGCAGTGATGGTCTATGGGGAGGCTGAGCTATAGTAAGATTGGAGTGCTTAGTTGTCTCATTTCAAATATTTGCATAGAGGAGTAAAGAAAACACTAGGAAAAATGTGCTTAACGCCAGAGAATCTTCATGTTGCTTTATTGTCATTGAAAGGGGTAGGCACAAAAACCTCTAAATTCCATGCTCTTATTGTATTGATGTTAGTAAATTAAATTTCTAGTGAAAAGAGATTAAACAGTGGCATACATCGGTATCAAATTATTTTTGAGTTAAGCTGTATGATAAAATCGTTATTTCTGAGTTATTATCTCTTCCTGTAGATGCTATTAGGTGGATTGGTATGATGCATATTTTCACGTTTTAAAACCTACGCCCGTTGTTCTTTTTCCTGCTATTGGCTATTTACTTTTAGTCCCATGGAGCTAGGTGTAGCGTTGGTTGTTTGTGACATGCTGCAATGGTTGGACTGATATCAAATGCCAAATAATACAACTTGACCTTTAGCCTTTATCTTAGGTACACAAAGATGGTACCATTATGGAATTTTTTTTTTGTGGAATGAGAATGCCTATGCGACTCTTATGAATTAGTTAGAGTTACTCATAAAATAGATAAAAGAGGCTATGGTGTGTTATGTTAGGGTGATTATTGATTTTACTTCTAGCATTAATGGAAACAATAGTTGTCTCGAAAAAATACAGAGGCATATGGATTGAGTTGGCTTGTTCAATATAGCTATATGTAGTATTAGTTGTAGTCTAGTTGAAGAGAAGCATTTGACTGCATCCATCTCATGGGTGGAGAGAAAAAAGAAAAAAGAAGTTGAACATAATAGAAAGAACTAAAATGACTTCAATTGAAACTATCATGCATAAACCAGGAATAAAATCCTAGCTTGGGGTTCGATATTTTATTACTTAAGTATAATTAAAATGGTTATCTAAACATCCATTAATATAATATGGATATAAGAAATCTTCTAAATGAGTAAAATACACTTGATAGGTGATAGCCTACAATGGCCTAAGAGCTATAAAGAGCCATTCATAAAATCTCATTATTATTCTTTTATTCCTGCGAATTTAATTCGTATGGATTCCTATCCAATTAAACTATCTTGTGTTTGTCCTGCAAGATTGGTGATGCAAATCATTTTGTGCTTGGCCTACAATTGTGTGAGCTTACCGAGTATTTTACATTTAAATTAATCCAAATTGAATTCTTCCTATTTATATGTGTATTCTGTCCAACGGGTTGCACCAAAGTCTTCTCAGCAATGTTGTAAACACCAATGTTTTCCAGTTAGAATATTCTTATGGGTTTTGATGATAGTAAAATAGGATCTGTCCAACGCCTTCTTTATCTAGTATTTTTGGCAGACATAAAGGTATCGTTCCACTGCAATTGTGTGAGCTTGCCTATAGTTGTGGTGGTTCTTATTGTAATTAAAATATAGGAACTGCAAAACAGGTAATAATTACCTTTTAGATATGCCTCAAGTCCACTTTATTTTTTTCATAGAGCTTTGATTTTTATCATATCATAATGTAAAAGATGGTATTTGTTATGTGATCATTTTTAATTATTACATCTAAAACAATTTGTGATGCCTATGTTTTCTAAGGCCCGTTACAATAATATCTTGAGTTTAACTTGCACTCACCACATTTCTATAATTATTATTTCCCTTTGAGACTTTTTGCTAAAACAGTTTGTGTAGTTGTGCTTTTATAATTTGCACGCATGTCTTGATATAATCTCTTATTCATTTTTGTTCTTCTTTTGAAAAGTTAGAATTAAATTATGTCCAGATTTTGGTGTACACAAGATTGACCCACTCTCACCAAACTTTTCCTAATCTAGAAAAAAGAAGAAGCTTCTAACCATGAATAATAGGTTAGTTGTGAATTCACAGAAGCATGAGAATAAAGCTCTAAATGTTGGATAGAATCATAGATCCTTGCTACCTACATTATTTTATTTAAATCTATGCCCTCCCATATACCTTTTCTGAATGTTTATAAGATAATTTCATATTTCTGTTATACACGATAAGAAGGATGTTCATAAGTTTTTGTAAGAATATGCACATTTATGTTGTCTTCTCTTATTTAAAAAAAAATAAAAAAAATGTTAACTGTTATCTAATGTTTTACTTCTGCCACATTTAGAATTTTAGTAACTGTAGCCGCTACTGAAATTAAGTTGGAATGGGCTGTTTGATTTATCTTGAACAATTAAATATTTTAGAGAGTGTGAAATTGAGTTTTATTGTCAACTAGCATATGTGAACTGTAACTTCAGATTTTAGAAGGATTGACAAGTCTTGATTTGTCACATTTCAAATGTGAAGATTCTCATATTTAAATGAGATTTAAGATAAATGGAGAAACAATGCGGGTTCTGCAAGATAGGGTATTCAAAAAATAGAGCAAAATAGAAAACTATGAACAAGAAGAGTACACTGCAATAGTTGTAGTATTTCTATAGTCAGCAATGGTGTGAGTTGTTGTGTCTATTTTTCCTCTTAAGGTAATAAGGAAAAATAGAGAGAAATTAGTTTTACAAGTTTTTGAGGAGCGTAAATGTTATGTTCTTAGTCTATGTTGTGATTGTGAATGTGTGTATCTTTTTGTGGTTGGCATAGTCTTTAATTTAGTAATGTGATCATGAATGTTCTTTGAGGTTGATGTAGAATGAAAATATAATATCTATAACATGACATAAACAAATTGGAACAATAGGACGTAAAATCTATATGATGAATTATTGAACGAATTTTTAAAATTAGGTAGAAAATAAAATGTTGAGTTGCAGAAAAAACTGCTCGTACACATTTGGGATTCATGCTATATGCTTTCTGGGTTTTATTCCTCATTCTTTCCCCTTTCCAGAACATATTGAACTTTTAAATTTGGTCAAATAGAGTTAAAGTTATGTGTGTTTTAGTATCGTCTATTTTGCTGCGATCAACAAACTGAAGGTCGTAGAGTATGTTTGAATTTGTCTCAAATTGTCTGGGAGAGTAACTGGTATCATTCTATAGCCTTTATTTAATGCTAACCAATTGATAGGAGGGATTTTTTTATGGCGTAATCTATGTCTTGGGATTAAAATAAGAAGCCTTGTTCATACTTTCCTGTCTTCATGAAAGTTTTTAGAACATGACACTACTTTAACATGGATTGTAATCTATACATCCCAATCACATGAAAGTTAAATCTTCCTATTCATTCTTACAATCATGGAATTTCATATGTTTTTACGCCTTGACTTTATATGCGAATTGACTCTTTTTTATAAGATTTGTATCCTTTATTAAGTAGTTAGTCGATGCCTTTTCGTATGGACCTAGCAAGGAAATTTTTGGATATGTCAACCAAATAAAACAATATGTTCCATGGGTGTAATATGATCTAAAGTGCCATTGGTAACGCATGTTATAGTGAGATATTTTGAATATTGTTATTTGATAGACGTGTATTTAAAACTTCCCTCAAAGTATTATTTACTAAAATATTACTTAAGGTATGATTAAGAGAGAGGCCTTTAATATGTGACAATTGGGAAGTCTTCCTTTAACGTTAGTCGAATACTTATAATCGAGGTCCATTTGTTTAAGAGTCTTCCTTTGTATTGTTAACATTATCATTGTTGTGCGAGTTGATGTTATGGTCGAGATTGATGTTAAGACATCTCTTTAACCTAGTGGATTATATCCCTTTGCTATCCAACCATGGGTGAAATGGTTGAAGTCCTGTTGTCGAACTACGGTGCCTCTGCAAAATATATACATAGGCAAGGCTGTCTGAGACGAGCCCCTGAGGACTAGGTCTGGCCCCTAGGATTTATTCTCTTATTATTCTTATGATTACTACTGATATATATATATACATATATATATATATATATATATATATATATATATATATATATATATATATATGTATGTATGTTATTGTTGACATGTGACTTCTATAATGTTTCAAATTAATTTTTAGTTGGTTGAGCTATTTAAGTCTACCTCAGAGATGTGGATTCCATGTCTCCTAACGAGCTGACCATGATGGTCAAAACAACTTAGTTATCTAACTAAAAGAATTATAGTTTATGATTGGTCAAAATTTGTATGCCTTCTTGTAGTGCTTGTTTTGGTAACAAACTTTGAGAGTTTTGCAAGCGTAAGTGAACGAAATTTGGAAATTGTGTTTTGTCCTTAACTATTTTTTGAGTGTTAATTTTAGGGCATTACACAGAGTTAAAATTATTGGTTTTTAAATTCCTCAACATCGTGAATAAATCTTATGTATTTTTGGATAAATGCAAGTAATGTAGATTGAGTTGATTGGATTTAGGAAATCCTAACCTTAGTTTATTTAATTACCTAAAGTGATTCTAGCAATGTTTTGTGCATTCTCAATGTTGGGGCAATTGAGTTGTTTGTTCTATTTGGAGTGATTTGTTTATGTAAGTTTTGATTTGAAAACTAGAGCTATTGTATTTTGGAAATTAAGGTTCTAAGTGCAATGATTAAATAATTGTTAAGGGTTAGGGTTGTAATTGAAATGAATATGGTTAATGTGCTTACAATGACTTGTTTGATTTGATGGAATCTTGAAGTTCTTGTAAAGGATTTGTTAGATGTTAGGATTATATACGTGGTTAAGTTATATGGACTATAATTAGAGCAAAATTGATGATATTAAATATGTGTAAAGAAAAGGGTTATTTTATTATGATGTTGTTATAATGGGTAGAATGTTATTTAAAATTTCTTGTATTCCATTGCCTTAAATGATAAATGCGTTGTCATGCCCATAATTTTTTTAAAGAAAAACCTAACTAATTTTTTTTTTTTTTTACAAGCATATATGTTCGTTGACACTGTAATTGTCAAGATGAGATAACATGATTACAAGTGTTCCTTCTAGTAATATTATCATTGACTTTGAATCTTGTCATCACATTTGACTAATAAGGCATATTAATTCGACTTGGTTGAATCAATTTAAATAGAGATTAGTTTAACCTAATATAATTAACTTGTCAATTGCGTGAGTTAGTGGTTAAGGATTTAGAATACCACAATACTCAACTATCACCTATATAAATTGTTTTATGTAAATATCTTCACGTAACTTTTAAATTAAACCCCCTTTTTAACCAAACTCACATCTAAAATGTTTCGCTACCCTTGTTTGAGCAATCTCCTAAATCTTGAATTAAATATTAAATAATTTCTATATGTTGTTCTACTAATATGACAACTTTAACTAAGCTCTTGATTTTAGTTAGAAAATAACAAATCGTTTAATTACATAGGTAATCCTCGATAATAATCATATCCTTAATTAGTATGATTTTGTACCATCCATTCACTATTTATTTATTATCATTAATATTTTCCTATAGGATGCACCCCAACAATTTTTACAGTAATAACAATCATGTTATTGGTATGGCATTGCTATGCCACTTTAGTGTTTCTATTTGTTACTGATATTATTTTCCCATGTTAATAATAATGCTCACTCAAATAGTAATACCCCCCTAATGTCGATGATATTATTATTTAATTAAAATTTTAGACCTCAATAATATCATTGCAAATTAGCATCAAATCTAACATTAGAAATAACATCATGTTGGTAATTGTTTAAAATTTTGAACAATATTATAATGAGGGATCCACAATAATCTCGAATTGATAATGTTTAACAAACTTAAATGCTTAAAAAGAAATAACACTTGCATCCAATCTCAATGAGACATCCTTAATATCACTTACATTTAACTAGTAAAATAATATTGTTATTAAATATCGAATTAACCCTAATATAATACTATTAACTCTCAGTTTAATGTTCTATTATTTTCTTTTCTTTTTAATACTAATATTAACATCAATAATTCATTATTGTTCTTTCTACATTGACTAGTGACATTATCAGTATTATTTGACTAACAATAAAACTTATGAATGACAGTTTAACTATTAATCAAAATTCCAATTCTTCTTGATCATAATCCACTATAATAACCATAGTGAAATTATTAATCTAGTAATAACAATAACAATATTATTATTTACATATTATTAATCTTCCAAACTACATAGTCATGGTATCATTATTTATATAATATTAAACGTTTAATTTCTTACACTAGAAAATACAGTTATCCTTATTAAATTCATTAAGTCATTCAAAGTGGAATTCAAAGCTCATCCACAGTGTCTTTTGCGCACTCAAATTAGTAAGAAATTTCGTAATAATATTGTAATAAATTAAACATTCATATTAACATTAATACAAATTGGTTCATATAATTCTCAAGATTTAATCTATGTAACCTAAATACGTTTTATTGATGGATAATTATTTTAACACATTCTACAATATCATTTATTTATCCCAGTATATTCCTTTTATAAAAATTGATACTTAAAAATTAAATAAATAAGATATTATCAAAATTTATAAAAAATAAAATAAAATACATATCATAATCAAAATTTATTATACATATTCATCATGATAAAAAGGAAGGCTATATATATAATTTTCATTTTGCTTGATGAATATTCTATTAAAATAATTAAATAGGAACCCTAGTCTCTAAAAGGAATCCTACGATTCCTTTTCTTCTCTTGTTTTTTTTCTAAAGTGAGAATTTAAGGGCTTTTAAAGAGTAGAGTTTAGTATGCAAATTATTCAAATGTAATGTATTGAGTCTCTTTTAAATACTAAACGCCAGAAACATATGAATCGGGAATTTATTAAGAGTGTGGCTACTCATATTTTGCTATGTACTTATTAACAATAGTAATCTTATGATTTTTTTTTCTACGCTATTAACAATACATGCTTATGTACATATTTCTCTACACAGATAAACTTTCTATGCTATTTTTCCTTTGAGTGCTAAAGTTAGGTTTATCCATGATATCATGTTACACTTACTACTTTTAAGCTACGCTTTTCATGGACATCAAATCGATAATAACTAAGAGAACCTTACTACTCTTAAACAAATAGAAATTAATGATAATTAATTATCTATTTGTTCTTCACTTGATGGGTAGCATATTCTTTCCATTGAAGAAACAACTTATTTTTGCTTTCACATCCAACTGGGCTAATGGTTTGCATAAATATTTGCTAACAATCAAACCAGAGATGGGCGTCTGTTAAATTGCTACCAACTTCCAATGAGATTTCTACGCTTATGTTGTGCCTGAATTAATAACAATGTGGGTAGTTGCTTGTACTGCAAACGTAGCCTTGACCTTACTTGGCAGGGGTCGATGCCAATGCAAAAGTAGTTATGGATGATGGTATTTGTCACACATAGGACATTACCTCGCCTGACCACCAGCTTGGTCATGCCATTAATATCTTTCGGGAAAATATTGCAACTATCTTGCCTCCAGCTTAGGGAAAATAGATATTCTACAACTATTTTTATGTTGCATCGCCATTATCTAGAAGTAGCGTCTAAAATGTGTTTCCTCCAACTACTACTTTAACTCTACCTACCTTCTTTCTTATACCACTGATGGAGGCGATATCCTTGCAAGGCTTGCAGAGGTCAGATCCCACCTACCAACCCTAATGTGATAACAGTTTCCTCCTATCCTATCCAACTTAACTCTCAAAAGATTAAATCCATCGGTATATGCATATTATAATATATTGAAATGCTGCTTAATTAAGAAATCTATTAAGTTCACTTGGCCTCTTGAGCTGATCGTCAAAATGATGGGCGATTGCTTCAGGCCACTTAACTACTCGCTGCAACCTTGGACTTACACCTATCTTATGTTTCCTTTAGAAATCCCGTGTTAAATGATTATGTAATGGTTTTTTTTTTTTGTTTGTTTGTTGTGTATAGGTCCTTTCTCTACTCACCGTTTCCATAGCAATATAATTCCAGTACCGACATTGGTGCTGAGAGGGTATTGTAAGTGAGTGAATTTGTTTTACTATACCTACCAAGCTAGCACAAAAAGAGGGAAGATGCCTGTGCGGAAGGGGATAAGCACAAATACATCGCAGGCATTTGACAAGAATTCGTATATCTTTGGTTTCATTATGCATCCCCTTATAATATACTACAACTCAAATCTTCTATTTATTAGCGCAGATACACACACTACAAGAGATTCACATTTTTTTTTTTGCTTTATTTAATGGTCTTAGTTATCTTTAATGTTGATTTAAATTTTCGGCTGGTAAGGTAAAAATAGCAGATACACATTCTGCTATTCTTCGGTCTTGCAAGAATAGAGAGTTTGAGGTCTGAGTATTTAGTCTTTTTCTTAATATTTGAGGGCAGATCCATAGAGGATTTCACCTTCCTCATAAGAAGGTTCAATTTATTTATTCAGCTTCTTATGATTCAATTGACAGTCAATATGAATCAACTAACAGGTAATGAAATAAAACCTATCTCTTTCCATTCTTTCGTTTTATAATAGGATAACAGTTAATCCATATTACCACCAATGTTCAAGAATACAAGAATAGCATACAATCAAATAAGGCCTACTCTCCACCCTACCGTAATGGCATCATGAAGTCGCATGGGCTCTAGCCATACCCCTGAGTAGGAAAAATCTTTAAACCCCATAGTGATGAATGGGATTTTCTCAAAATTTACAAAGAAAGGATCAGATGTCATAATATCAAGTTAAATGCTTATAGGCTCACCACTAACCACATTCCACAATGATTTATACAAACATACCCACATCATGCAACCATAAACAAAGGAGGATAGAAGTAGGGAAACTTATCTTTTTACTTAGGTGATGGGATCAACTCTTCTACCATCCTTTCATCTCCAAGACCACCATCTTGAGCACCATCTCCTAAAGGGAAAACCTCTTCTTCTCTCTCTTCTCTTCAATCTTAGCCAAAATTCTTCAAAGGAAGAAGTGAGTAACACCCCACTCATTCTTCTTCTTCAAAATATATAGAGTTTCAACTTGCAACTCTTGGATGGGGATGTGTGGAGTGTCCTTTCCTCCATAAATGAAGGTCATTTCCTTATTAAAGAAGATACATGGACTTGGACAATCCCTCAATATTTCCATCCCCCCTCTTCAAAACTCGTCACTCTTCAATATGAGGACTTTTCAATGGTCAAATCTTGTCCTTGGGGCCCTATTGCATGCCCACTTGACCCCTACCACTATGGTATAGACCCTAGGGGATTTATTTTTGCATCCCAACCAAGGAAATTGACCAACAACCCTCTTTAAAGACCCACTTAAGGTTCTATCCGAGTTTCACACTTGGATAAGGGTTCCTAAACCTTAAACCCAACTTACATCTCACATAACACAATTAAATAACCTTTCAACCCAAAAGAATAAACATAGTAACTATATTTCCTCAACTCTAAAATAAGGAAATCAAATACATAAGCACAAAAGGGTGTCTTTCAATTTGTTCTCATTGGTTCTCTATTCTCGTATTGGTACCCCTTTTCTTTCCTACACATTACCAATGAAATCATAAGCAACAATCATATATCACATTAATTTGGTAACTAAAATAAGATTTAATTGTGCAACAATTTCATTAAAATTTCAATTCATGTTCATAGTTTATAAGTGCCTAATACCTTCATGGCAATGATAATAAAACATTTCAAAATTAAATATAAGCACATTTTCATGAAATCACACTATGCATTGCCTAAAATATATCTAAGCATCTATAAGTATATAACAAAATTAATATTGTATTATTCATATGCAAAGCGGGGTCTTACATGGGGAATGTTGTTTTTTTTCCAGATTGCAAGGAATAGATAAGGTTCATAAAAAAATTAATTATATTGTTTATAATTTATATGAATAGTTAATAGATTAAGTATATGATGTATATATGTACTTTGGTTCATGTTTTATGAGAAAATATTGTTATGTCAAAATATATTATTAGTTATTTAAAGAATGTGTATTTATATGATTGTTGGTTTAAGCGGATTCATATTGGTATTGTATGGGTAATATTGTTATGATTGTAAATTTATGAGTGCACTTTGGTAGTTCTGAGTTTTGTTTCCAGAGGCTAGGGAACTCGTTGATTGAGTTGTTTATTCTATTTGGAGTTGCTTGTTATGTAAGTCTTCCAAAAGGGATTCAACTTTTGGGGTTGCATTATTATGTTAGTCAACCGTTGTATTGCCTGGGGTAGGGCGTATTGTGTATCCTATTGTTTTACCCAGTTTTCACGAACAGGGGTGTTTTGTGCCTCCTTTGTATAAGGAGTGGTTTATGACTTTTGTTGCCTCTAGTGTTGGAGAGGGCTTTGACTTTTGTTTCCTCCAGTGTTTGGAGAGGGGTTTGATTTTTGCTGCCTCCTTTGTTGGAGTGAGATTTATTCATATGTTCCTCCTAGAGTTGGAGTGGTTTTATCTTGTTGATATGCACTTGGGATTCCCTTGGTGATTGATTTTGTGTTGGTATGTTGTCAAGTAGAAGAGTGGATTCTATTAGGGGCCAGAGCCCAAAGAGGTAATGTAATACCCCTCCTGTTACCGTTTAGATTTGCTTTAATATGTTTTGATTTGGTACTTTGATACTATGATGAGACTGTTATTGTTTGGTTTGGTTAGTAGACCTTGTTGTTTATGCCTATACATTTGAGGACATGGTTATTGATATGATATTGTGGTTGATGATATTAGTTTGATTTCAATAACATTACCATGCATTAATTTAGTAAATTATGTTATGATATGATTTGTTAGTTTAGAAATGATTAATTTATCAGTTATATTATATTGTTTGGATAGATGTGATGAAGGATAGTGTAGCACCACTCATTTGCGGGTGCCTTGCTACACTGTGATTCCTTCTCACAACACAATGCTTTGATTTTATATATGTATGCACATGTATATGACTTCATTTGTATGCAGGGATTGCAGGTACATAGTCACGATTCAACCTGCTTCGGCAGGATAGGGCGAGCACCAATAACCCCATGACATAATGTTGAAATAGAGATGACTTGGAAGTCATCCCATCCCATGTTGTCAAACCGTCCCAATTGAATGGTATTGTGTGTTCTTGTAATTGTCTTTTCTGTAATTATTATTGTGTTTGTGTGAGTGTCTTGTTGTATGTTATTCATGTTGGTATTTTATAAGTTGTGACTGATTCAATTAAATGATGGTAATAATTGTTTAGTATAATGTTAGATTAAATTATATTTAAATATATAAAAAGTTTTACTTTAAAAGTCATGTATTTTATTATATGCTAATTAAATATTAAATTGTGTTTTGTTAATTTAATTAAATTATCTTGTTGAAGATAATTATAAAATAAATAAATCAAATAAATCAAATTATGTGCAAAGCAAGTAAAGCTTGTAAAAGCTGATTTAAAACAAAAAGTATTGAAGAATAGAAAAATAAATAAATAAAAGAATGGGAAAAGTTGTGTGAACGAATGAGAATTGAGATTTGACTGAAAATTTTGCTTTCAAAGATATAATTCTTTTATTGTGGATTTTTTAGAGCTTTTGGAAGAACTTGGTAATATCTTTTATTTAATTGAAATTTTTGAGGGTTTTTTGAGACACAGAGAATTATTGAGACAAAAGTGGCACAAGTTAATTGTTCTATAGTTTTGGGGAAAAATAGTTTCTTTCATTTGCTTGCATTAAGTTGGGGAGGTTTTCTGAATAAAGTATTGGATTCGAATTCGAGTACAGTATTCTAGAGACGGTTTTCAGAGCAGGAATTAGAAGCTCTTCGTAGAGGCATCGGGATCAAGCAGGCTTCATCAAATTCTCGAGAGCATAGGAATCCAGGTTCCACTTATTTTCTCTTTCATCTTTCTGTTTCAGAGAAAAAATTAATTAATTAAATATGATTTGTGTGAAGAAAGAAAACTTTTGTTTGAATAGAAAATTACTGAAGGAGATTAGTCTAGTTTTAAAAAAAAATCATTGGATTGTTTTCAATTTGTCAAAATAAAAACCTACATCTTCTGAAATGTCCCATTTGACTATAAGGGTTTATTTTGGGAAAATTGATTCCTCTTTGAGAATAATGAGATTGGGGATTCTTTTGAAAATATATTTATATATGAATGTAATTATTTGCCTTGTGTAATCTTAATATATATATATATATATATATATTTATATATATTAGTATTTTAAGTTATACTAGTATTTGTCTGTACTTGTGCATCGGCTGTACGTAATCACGTTTTTCATAGAGGAATGAAATTAATTTCAAAATCTTTTGTGTTTCATTTAAATCAATTTTTTTTTAATTGAGTTAAGGAAGGGTTGAAGGGACGGCTGAAGCTGTACCCTTCTTCCCTCACCCGCTGCCATGGCACACTGCACACAACAGTCTTATAGACTGCTACGAGCAGTTAGAAGGGCCGTCGGCCCTTTTTCCTTTTGTGAGTTTTTATTTATTTTTTATTATTTTATATATTTATATTGGTGTATATACTTATTTTATTAAATATAATAATTATAATTTATTTATTTAAAATGTAACTATAATTATTTTATTTTTAAATGCAAGTTATGCATTATATTTAAAAAAGGTTAAATAATGTTTATATATATAGGGCATTATTTATTCATTTTTTTGTTGAACAAATAATTTAAACAAAAAATCAACCTTATTTCGTATTATAAATGCACTATATTGAGTTAGTTATATTTCATTATATTTGAAAATGAGAATCTTATATTTATTTATTTTTTGTAATGATTAGCAAATTGGTGAGATTAATTTAATTGAATGATTGGGAATGAATTACATTAAATTTGGTGTTGCCTTGCAAAATTAATTTGAGTATTCATTTCCGTTATGGTTATTGTTAGTGTTGTCCACATGGGAACCCTGTTGTTTTACAAACCCTTGTTCCAGAGGCATGATTTATTTTCTTAGATGTTTATTCTTGTATTTTGGGATTTGAATATTACATGATTTTGAGCATTGTTATTTGGAAGGGTTGTACGAGGTTGTAGTCATTGTGATTACGAGTTATCACGAGATGGTTTTTCCTCGCATGTTTTGTTTTGAGTTATATGTTTTATTCGTTATAGTACAACCCTTTCTTGGTTTTGATTTATGTTAGGGGTATTAGGGAGAGTGGCTCCTCATGGGGGCCAACACCTCAGTTGGAGGAAGGGCCAGGAGATCCCATGAGAGCTATGCGATGACACTCTCCACTAGACACCCGTTTGCCTTGTCTCTTGTTGCCTCTAGAATTGTGTACTGAATTGTTGTTTCAGATTTATATGGAATCATGTTCTATTTATTGTTTCATATTTATTTGGAATTGTATTTTGAATATTGTATTAGTTCTTTTGGAAATGTCTTTTGGATGTTGTATCAGTTGTTCTGGTTTTGTACTTTTATTGTTGATTCAGATTCTTGTGAAAATGATTTATGAATGTTCCTTGGTGACTTATTTAATTGTTATTGCTTGGGTTAATTGTGATGAGTTTCATAGCTTTATTTTATTATGTTGACTCGTGAATGTTGTTGGTTATGTCATTGTAATCTTTGAGTTTGTATTTGAGTTTGTACTTTGTTGTTCTCTTGGAGTCAGTTTTGACATTCATGGTTGGGATGTCTTCCTTGTCACCTCTGAACATGGGGGGTGATTTATTCATAATTCACATGGTTGGGTGGAACGTGCTCCACACCTGTTGGGTTCCCCATCAGCATTCTTTGTTTGCAGCATTCCTTCAGTTGGAGTTTGTTCCAGTGGATCATTTGTAATTCAAATATTATTGTACTTTGTATCATCCCACATGTATGGGAAAAGTATTGTAACTCATTATTGAGAGCATGTAATCTTATGTTTATACGATGATGTAATAGTTAGGATCCTTTGTAACATTATTGGATGAGATTCTATATGATTGAAATATGGGATGTAGTGATACTTTCACTCTTGGTTTATGGATGTACTTTTATTAATGGTTATTGTAATATAAATTGATCAAGTTGTTTAATAATTATCTTTTACTTTTGTTTTAGTTGTGTTGTGATGTGACCTCACGTGCCCTAGAGAACGTAACACTTAGCTGTTAATGTGTAATGTAAATGTAATTAATGTTCGAATGCATGTTTACTTTATGTTATTTAAAAAAAAAATTGTTTGCAATGTTTGTTCTCTAGGGTTTGCACGATGGGCATTACAACATTGGTATCAGAGCACTAGGTTCATGTACTGGGCACTCTAGTTTCATATGAGCCCATTATGTTGTCCTAGTGAATTTTTTAAGTGAATTTCTTAAGTGATCATGATGATCATGTTGGATTGTGGAAAGGATGTAAAGATTTGAACCACCTAGTTGTTGGAAAGTAAGTGTACTTGTGGAATTATGTATGTAATTGTACTTCCCTTGTAAATGTGAGAAACCAGTAACTGTGCATCAGTTGAGTGTTGTGAATACCCCGTACTTGCTTTGTGGGCCCATAACCCATAGGTCTTAGGATGGAGATATGGTGTACCCATCCATTATGAATATGTTGTATTTGGTGTGGGATAAACCATACCATTATGTGTGTTTGTATGTTTGTTACCTGATTGAGGGCCAACCCATGTGTGGTTGAAAATCTATACATATAAGAGTAGCCAAAAGCTAGTTTCATGGATTCTTTTCTTTTGGTTCTCTAGTTCCTCAATCTGTGAAGGGGTAGTAGTAGCCACAAAGTTCCTTGGATGGAGTGTGTAGTGTACACATATTGCAATGCAGAGTAGTCTTAGATCAATCGATCCTGAGGAAACGTACTCACTACTTCCCCTTATGATGGATCAGGGTACTTGATCCATATGTGCTAGCCTAAACCCCACAGTTTTGAGTATAGCAGCATTGGATTTTTAGTTTATGCCTGGCCGTCCATAGGGACGTTGCCCTGGCATTAGCAAGTCAACCTCGTCTGTATGAGAGGTGAAGCTTGAGTAGCCCCATATTGATATGCTCATATATGTATTGCATACACTGTATCTGCACATGTTCTGACATGATGCAATGGATACAATGCCACACCTCATTGATGTTCCGACACAGTGCTGGTGATGATGTCGTGTTGCTGATGGTAGTGAGCTGGGCTTGAGGACACGATGCCACATGCATAGACATGTGAAGGCACACTTTGAGATTGTGTTATGATAGCCTACTTGTGTGATGAGCGTAATGGGGCCTCACACACTTGTAGAGGGATACTCATGTTTGCTTTCGACAGTGTTTGGGTCAGTTAGCATATGGGTATGTCCTAGCCATGTATACCTCTAGCGACGTGAGTACCTGCATGTTCCTTCTCCATGAGGTATCGCTATGTGGGGTGTGTCTGCATGTGCCTACTTCCGTAGAGCCACAGACACACCACCATGTGGCATATGTCAATGCATGCCTTCTTCGGCTGGTGTATGACCATGTCGCGTGATGATGCGAGGCAGGGTGTAGCTGAGGAGCACACTTTGGGTCATGTTGATGGAATGCTCACTCTGCACCACATGAGGGCTATTGTTATAGCCAGATGATGTTCCCTCCTTCCTCGTTTGGTGGCTAGTATCTAGTCACACAGTGTTGTATTGTGCAATTTTGAAGATTGAGGACTTCCTATATGATTGTTGATGATTTTCAATTGACCTTGAAGGCTGGCATTTTGTTTATGTTTGATTGTAATGGTTTAGCCACACTTTGTGACTTATTCTCTTGTAGCCCTCATGGTTACATTTGATTTAGTATTGACATTGCTTGCATTTCTTGCTTTACTATTGAAATTGAATCTTATTTGATGTTTGTTTTATGACTTTGGTGGCTAAACTAGTTTATCCTTGTTGTTTTCGACGTCGGCCATGTGTCATATTGTGATTCCTCTCCAAGGATGTATTAGGCAGACTTGGTGAGTGTATAAGAGGAAGTAGACGCATGGAACCTTGAGGATGGGGGTATGTGAGGCTATTTTATAGCTAGGACCCACTACCCACCTATGTGTGATGACTATCTCTTGGAGGCTAACCACCTTATACAACAAGAGATAGATCATTGCGGCCTTGCTTGGATGGTCTCACTATGTGTGTGTGGCCTAACTCCATCGAGCCACTGAGTGTGAGGTATGGTTTATGTGAGATGGATTTTGGCTCTTGGCTCATGGATAATGTATTGTGGATTAGTATGCTGCTTTCTGGCATCCAGATGGACCCTTGTGTAGCCTCGTTATGTGACTTACGGTGATGTGAATTCATGTGTATGTGAATAATGCATGGATATTGTACTTAGATTCTTGAGATTTTATTTACTTCCCTTCTATTGTTCTCATCTAATATTTGGAAGTTGTTCTTCGGTGGTGTTGTAGGATGATACCTAGAGGTCGCGATCTTGATAGGGGTGGTCATCAGAGAACTTTTTTTTTTGAATGTCCATGAGGGTGGTCATGAGGAACATCTCAGCCCTCAATTACACCCCTTGCTTGATGAAATTCTTAACCGGCTTGGCCCAAGACAGGAGAGAAATCGACAAATCGTAAGGGAAAGAGAAAGGTTCCCTAGGAGAAGAGGTGTTTCAGCTGTAGTAACACTTATAATGGATCTCTTAAGGGAACGTTCTCCTACCTTCCATAGTCATAGTGGTGGTTTGGAGGATGAGACTTGGATGATTGGTTTCTGAATTGGTGGGCGTCTTTTGTCTAGGAGAATCCGGAGTTGGTTGCAAGCCCAACTTTATCGGCTTGACCAGTCAACTCAAAGCACTTGGATTGTTGCTAGTAGGGACCGACTTCAACAGGATGGTGCACCTCCTCAAGGTAGAAGAAATGGCAGAAAAGCAATATTTTTCTCTTGTGGCCAGTAGGGTCACGTAGCTAGGCAATGTTGTAATGCCCTGCCACGCAACCCTAGGGGAAGTTGCAAACTACTAACAATTTCACAAAAAATTTAAAAATAAAAATAAAAAAAATACATGTACAATTACAATGTAAAGCAAACAATCCCCTAAGGTCACGAGACAAAGATAAATTAATTCCCAAATTATAACCACATGCATGATACGAAACATAACAACATTCACTTAACTAATTAAAGCACATACATTCCATACAAGAGATTTTCATTATGACCATGAGATCCTTCATGGTTACTAGTGACATAAGTTATATAATTATAATTACATCTCTCATTCCTAGAATGAGGTAAATCAATAACATGATTAATTATTACAATTTCCACCTCGATAACCATGAGGGGTAAATAAAATACAAGATCCACTAACATAAAAGAAACCAAGGTAGCATCTGGATCCCACGAGCTCTCCAACATGAAAGTCTCATCCACATAAGCCAATTCCAACACAACGGAGTATGGTGCACGTTCCACCCAACCATGTGATACCCGAAGGCTCACCCCCCATGCTAGGAGATAGTAACAAGGGTTTCAGGTCAAGACCAAAAACCTCTAAACATAGGCAACATGACTCAACTGGAAAAGATTCTGAACATTAAATCACATGACACAAAGGTTACAATGCTTCCAGATTTCAAATACATGAACACATCACTAATACAAACATAATGCTGACTTAGGAGAAGTGTCATCACAATGTCGCATGGGATATCCTGGCAAGTCTTCCTAGGTCCCGGGCCCCATCTCGGGATATCCTGGTAACCTCTAACGACTCCCAGCCCCACATGCAAACCAAAGAGGAATCAGTTATCTTTCGAAGGGACAAGATAACCATCTTCCCATTCCAGGCCTTCTCGTCTCATCCCAAGTCTTTACAAGCACTTGTGTCCATGAGCAAGGCAAAATTAATCTTTTTAAATGTTGTTACCACCTATGCTAATTAATTGGTTTAAGTTTTCACTGAATTAACCAACTTACATTGAGATTTCCTGGCACCACTTTGTGTGCCAGCCCTCAATGCAAGCCACTTCTCTAAGACAACTCGTGGAACCATGCCACCACCAAAGGTACTCAAGTATGACCTAGGGATAATGAATCCCTAGCCATGACATGAAGTAGACAAAACCAGCCAAAAATAATCAGATATAACATTGGACGCACGTAAGCGCTACCCATGGCACACAAGGTTAATTAACATGACAACCCCAAAACACATAAGAGACGATTAAATCTGGAAGACTTACAAGATCCGACCAAAAACCCAACAAGAATCAGCACCCCATGATGAAAGAAGCTTGCAAACGATAAAAAGGAAATCTACCTTCGGATTTCGTAAATCCAATAAATCATCGCATTGATGCATTTAAACAATTTAAATAACTATGTTCTTGCACAATCACATAAGGGTTTGAATGTTCGTTGATTCTTGTTGACACAATACATACGAAAAATTAAATTAATCATTCTTTGCTAAACCATAATTTCCTATACATAATTTTTGTCTATTCCTTTACAACATCTCATGTTATATATTAAATACTTCTTCTCTTTTAAGGAAATAAAACACCTTTTAAATATTCCTACACATGTCTAATCACATATATATCTTTAAAATATATATCTAATTAATATTTAAATTCAAAGATAATTACTTACCCTTAATTAAAATATAATTTATACATAGTATAATATATATATATTATATATATAAATAATATTATTATATATATAACATATATATTAAAATATATATATATATATATATATATATATATAAATTATATTTTAATTCATAAATTAAAACTTTAATTTCAAAAATCTCATATATTATATATATTAAATATAAAATATATTATAAACTTTATATTTAATAAATATAATAAATAAAATTTATATATAATACAATATATATATATTAAATGTAATATATATAATATAATATATATTATATTATATTATATATATTACATATAATATAATATATATTATAACAAAAGTCCGAACCCTAAAGGAGAGGTCAACACCGAAGTTCGGCGCGCCCTGCAGCAACAGGGGACGCAGCCTCCATTGCTGGGGCTGCGGCCTGTGAGGCAGCGATGGCATTGCTTTGCAGGCCGCCGTCCCCAACCATGGGGTCATTGCGGAGGTTAAAACCCCTGCCACATACACCGCGCGGGCAACATAAAATGGCTCCACCCAAAAAAAATGGTGGAAAAAAAAAAACCAAATGACTGGTAAAAAACACAGTCATAAAAAAATGTGACCTCCCAGAATTTCAAATGGAAAATTTTGATTTTAATAAATACATATATATATATATATATATATGTATATATATATATATATATAAATACCTATATATATATATGTATATATATATATATATGTAAATACATATCAGGTATTTATATATATATATATATATATATATATATATATATATATATATATATATATATATATATATATATATATATATAAATACACACAACATAGCTTCATAACTTGTTTGAAAAACTACATTTCTTCAATACCCAAATTGGGCAAACTCTCAATCTGAGCAACAAAATGAATTTCCATTGAAACTCCAAAGTTTAACACAATAATTTCATGATTTCTTGCAAGATAAAAAGGGATTTTCCTAACCCATAAATTTCCATAATAACCATTTAAATCTTTCAAATTTGTTTCAATTTTCCCACATGATGGTTTGAGGATAGTTTATGGTTCACATGGTTTTCTCAAAAAAATTGAAAAACTATTTTATCCAAGTTTGAATGGTGATTCCAACATGGGTTTTGAATTCAAAATTGAATTCCAATCCAATTTGAGCCATTTCAACACAAAATTTACTAAATTAAAATTGCATAAAGAGGGGAAAGCATGGAACCTTTTTGTTTTCTCCAAGCTTTTTTTTGAATCATTCAATGGAGGTTGATCCCCTTCAAATTTTGCTTCAAAAATATTTCAAAAACCTCTTCCAAGAATTTCTCCAAGCTTTTTCAAGTTTTTCCTTGCTCTTCAAAAATTACCCAATTCTCAAAAAGATCCTTCCAAAAGAAAATGCATTTTCCTTATGCCCTTCTCCAAATTGTCAAACCCCTAATTTTCGTCACCCACCATAGTTATTGTTATTTTGGATATTTTGGATATTTTCATTTTTTGAAAATTTATAAAACAAATCTATTTCCCTTTTCAAATGCATAATATTTATTTTAAAAAAAATTCTATTTGCACCCCAAAAGACAATTAAATTCCCTTTTATCCACAAAATTGAATTTACTAATTACATTTAACAAAATCATTTTTAATTTTATTTGAATAGGAATGCAAGGCAACTTCTATTTTTTTTGTCTCATTATTTAATAATGCTAACACAATTGGTCTAATTTAAATAAATCAACAATAAATCTAAATCATGAAAAGATTATTTTATCAATTGAATTAAATTAACTAATTAATTAACAAGCACTCTTTTATGCATTTCGGCAATAAATTTAATTAAAGCAAACACCATTTCACTAAGAAATTTAATTACGCAAGCAAGGATAGATGAGATGACAAGGAAAATAACTTATCCCAACTGAAAACCTGACGACACACTATGGCTAGGGTGATGTCACGACACAGAACCCCAAGCTACTATCTCCCAATCATTTTTCATTGAACAAGGGACATGCTCAGACCTATTGAATCAGGTGGAGTCAATGTCCTGTACCTACATCCTGCACACAACCCGAGTGTCGAACATGCATATATATATAAATATTAAAACACACCATGAAGAGGAAATCACAGAATCATAGGGCACTCGCATGCGAGTGATGTGATACCATCCCCTTCACCAATACAATATCGCTAACTAACGCCTCTAATCATCAATGGTATAATCAAAGCATAAAGCATCAATAATTCACATACATGATATGTAATGCCCCGTCTTAATAACCTAAGAACGTTGCAATTATGTTATAAAAGTGTAATAATTTTTTTTAAAAATATTAATACTAAGTTATTTAATTGTATACATTCTTAGGTTAAACGACGTTACACTACTTTGAGTTTTCCATAAGTGACTTAAGTATTTTGCATTGCACATAATAAAGATTAACATAAAGAAACACTGCATAATAATAAATTTTCCATTCAAGATATAATAAAGTACAAACATGTTTTCCATACATTGCATTGATATGATATTACAATACTCATCCATCTGATGAGGTAGTTCAATAATGATTACAAATACAATTACATTGTTCACCTCTTATACATTTGAGGGATGTTTTCAAATACAAGTTTACAATATACAAGGATGAAAGTATAGAACAAATCCCTATGTGAGCTCTCCATCCATGAAGCTCTCAATGCTACGATCAACTGGGGACCCAACGGAGTAAGGTGCACGTTCCACCCAACCATGTGGTACCCATAGGTCCACCCCCCGTGCTAGGAGATAGTAATAAGGTTACCTAGACCTAACCTACTAACCCTAGACACTAGTACAAACAAACTATTGGTTACATTGCTTCCAGATTTTGACAATTGATTGAAACACAAACTCAAGGTTGACTGTTATTCTAGGTGGAGTGTCATCACAATGATGTAAAGGTTACCCTGGTGTATCTTCCTAGGTTCCGGCCCCCAATCCTTGGGTTACCCTGGTAACCTCTTACGAAACCCGGCCCCTATTACATACAGTTGCATAATCGAATGTGTTTTAAAGGAACAAGACATTAATTAGCCATTCCAGGCCTTCTCAACTTATACTCAAGACTATGGAAGCTCAAGAGTCATAAGTGAGGCAAGTACATCTTATTAAGTGTTTTAGATCTATCTACTGTGTTCTTTAATTTTTACTGAGTTACTAAATATTTGTAAGTTACCCTGACACCGCTTTGTGTGTCGGCCCTTACAAATAGCCACTCCCCTAAACATAACATGGGAATCTAAGTACTCTGATAAAGGTTTGTAAGGTGTACATATAATCCAAAAACATTATAAAAGACCAATCACAATAATACGAGCAACAATCAATGTTCACAACACGGGTGTCAAACCACCAAGTAATGCCATGTACACACCCTTAGTTTAACAAAAACTCAACTTAATAATCCCAATATCCCACATTTACAAATGGTCTGGAACTCTTTGAAAAGAAATCTACGAACAATCCCATTTTGCCCCATTCAAAAATTAAAGCCAAATGAAGCAAATTGAAAATATTTGTCTACTATTCGGATTTATTAAATCCAGTCAATCAAAGAGAAACTCAAATTATAATTAAATCATCTGATACCTAATTTTATCTACCATTTAATATGAAGATAAAATCTATATTTTCCTCAATTTCAATAACATACATATTTTACTGAAATTTTCATTTTCTTCCCTTATAATACTCCATTATAAAATAATTCTTTTTGATTTACAACATCAAATCACATTTTATTAATCATTTAATATAAACAAATAAATTCTATTTAATTATATATATATATATATATATATGCATTATAAGTAATAAAACTACAAATTAAATTAAAGTCAAAATTTAAAACAAAGTGATTTAATGTTTTTAACAGTATTAAAAGATAGGAGGCAGGGCTCGGCTGCCTTCCCATAGCCGAACCCTCCATGGAGGGCGCGGCTGTGTGGGCAGTGCCGACGTTGCTTGTGAAGGCAGCGCTGGGCGCTGCCCTCACCGCCAGCTCCCCAGTGGGGGTCGGTCGTGGGGGTAGCCCCCTACGGCCCACTAAATAATTTTTTTTTTTAAATAAACGAAATTTGTTGAAACAAATTTTCACACGGAATAATATTTCTGAATTAAAACCTCCGTTTAATTTAATTCGCTAATCCGGATACGATTTTCGGATGATAGTAAGAAGGAAATTTACAAATATTTATATATATATACATGTGTATATATATATATATGTACATATATATATGTATAGAATTTCAATAGTAAAGAAATAAAACACAGTTATTATGTAAATGCATTCTCCAGAATTTTCTACAGTGAATCTGGTAAATTACTGTGATTGACAAATATTTTTCCCATAGTTCCAAAGAAATTTACAATCAATACACAGCAAAATTCTTCAAAATCTTTCAATTAAAATTCACAGCAAATAAATATCTAATGATTTCAATATCCATTTTGCAAATACCCTTTATCATTTCAAACAGAAAACTAGATGTAAGTAAATTCCCTAAGGATTCTTTCCTGTGTCCAATTGAATATTTTTCTACAATTTAACCAAATCTAACAAAGTCTCCAAGATATCTACAGAAAACAAATAAATCTTTCTCTCTTGCTTTAAAGAAAGGAAACAAACAAACAGGAGAATACTTGTAATTAAAATAGCTGCCTGTAGAAGTTTTCCCTTTGCCTGTAACTATCAATTTCCTCCCCGCAAAGCCAATTCCAAAATAAAAACCAACCACCAAGATTCTTTGGAGGATCTTCCACAAGAAATAATAACCCCAAATCACAGAGAGATAACAGCTTCTAAGAAAAATTATAATTTTTATCACAGTAAGAGGATATTTTGCAAGTGCTCTGATAATTTCCCCATGAGGAAATTGAATAGCCTCTGTCAATTTTCTCGAGATCCACAATAACCTCCCGTAACAAAGTTTTCAACAACTTCATAAAAGCACTGGCACACTTGTCGAGAAGTGGTTATGAGAAATATCTTCTCCTCTTCTCAGGAATTTTGCCAATTCCAATTTTTTGCATGTAATTTCAATTTTGTTAAGTTTAAAATTTGAAAATCAATTTTCCAATTGCATGCAAATGTTTTTTTTTTTTTTTAAACTCAATTTTCAATTCACATGCATATTCTATTTTATTCTATTTTAATTTTAAATGCAATATAATTTACACACTAAATAATTTAATTTAATTAATTAATTTATTTAATTAAAATAGTTAAATCCTTTTAAGACCAACCATTTAACCAAATAAGCTAATTAATGAATTAACTTATCAAGTAAGTAAATTTCAATCACATTTAAATATTAATTAAATAACAATAAATAAAGCACAATAACTAACATTAAAATTAACCAATATTTACCTTTTCAAAATGATTTAACCAACAGAAAATACAATACAACCTATGACGCAAAACTGAAAACTGACAATGTACTAAGACCAAGGTTAAAAACTAGACTAGGATAAACCTAACTACTATCTCCCGTTCAACATTTCCATTGAGTCTTGACACGCTCAGACCTGATTACACAGGTGGAGTCGATGTCATGTACCTGCAAATCCTGCAACTAAGCAAATAACGTACATACATATATAAATATAAAGCATTAAACAGGCACACCATGCGGAGAAAATCATAGATATCGCAGGGCACTCGCAAGCGAGTGATACGATTCTATTCTCCACACCAATACACTTCACAGAAAATTGACTAAATAAATGTTGTTAGTCCATCATAAGCATGTACATATCAATAAACAACAGAAAGTAAACATCTAAACTAAATCATATCATGTCTGAAAACAATATCATCAAACAAGGTATCATCATGTCACAGAATAATCCACTATCACTCAAAACCAGCGATCACAATAACCAACAAAACATCATAAGTCTAACAATGTGAAAAAGTATCAACAAAAAGCATAAGCATAAACAGAGGGGTACTACATCCTCCCCCCCTAGGATCAGGCTTGCTCCTGAAAGCCTGCGAACAGATAGGGATAAAGTTCCCTCATGCATGTCGCATCCTCCCAGGTAGCTGAAGTCTCATAGCTAGGATCCCATTGGACCCTCGCCTGATCAACGTCTCGACCCCTGAGACCAAGTGTCCGGTGCTGAAGAATGGCCATGGGCTCCAAAGCCAGCTACCCATCCTCTACCTGTAACGCATTCCAATCAAGTACATGATATATGTCAGGATGATATGGTCTAAGTACTGACACATGAAAAACATCATGAATACGAGACAAACTAGGTGGTAAGGCGAGTCGATACGCCACGGGAGCAATTCTCTCTGAGATCTCAAATGGTCCTATGAATCGAGGTGCAAGCTTAGAGCCTTTTCCGTAACGGATTGGACTCTTTCACGGTCGTACTCGAAGAAACACTTTATCACCAACAGTGAACTGTCGGTCTATCCTATGCACATCGGCATACTTCTTTTGCCTATCCTGAGCTGCTATCAAATGCTCTCTAATACGGTCAACCTGTTGCTCCATGTCACGAAGCATCTCAGGCCCAAGTAATACACTGTCCTCAAGTCGATCCCAACTTAGTGGAGTTCGACAAGGATGACAGTATAATGCCTAAAATGGTGGCATACCTATGGAACTGTGATATCCATTATTATAAGCGAATTCTACTAAGTACAAGTAATCCTCCCAACGTGATTGTTGGTCCATTACGTACATCCTAAGCATATCTTCTAATATTTGGTTAACTCTTTCAGTTTGACCATCGGTTTGAGGATGATACGCTGAACTAAAGTTCAACTGTGTACCTAAAGCATGTTGTAATGAAGTCCATAAGGCTGAAGTAAATACAGGATCTCTATCTGATATAATCCTACGAGGAATCCTGTGCAATCTAATGATATCCTCCATGAATATCCTAGCTACGGATGAAGCATTATATGATGAACGTACCGGTGAAAAGTGAGCTACTTTAGTCAATCGGTCAACAGTTACCATAATGGCATCATGTCGACGTGATGACGTAGGTAACCCTACAATAAAATCAATGGATATAATATCCCATTTCCATTCAGGAATGAGATGAGGCTGCAATAATCCAGCAGTATGATGATGCTCAGCTTTAACTCGCTGGCATTCAAGACATCTCGATACATAATTAGCAATATCACGTTTCATACCAGGCCAGAAATACAATTGCCGAAGATCAGCATGCATTTTCTTGACACCTAGATGAGCTGAATACGGAGCTCGATGAGCTTCAGTCATGATTAATGTACGAAGACTCTCTACATGTGGTACATAAATGTGACCTAAATGCCGTAATATACCATCCGATTCTAGGACATACCCTGCAAATCGACCTTCTAAAGGTCTACCCGACTCAATTTCTGACTTCACTTCCTGATATAATCTATCAGTAGGAAGTGTAGCTACTATTTGACCTCTCAAATCCACTTCAATAGTAGTAGCAGAAATCTCATGTCGACGTCAGCTAAGAGCGTCAGCCACTACGTTCTCTTTGCCTTGAACATATTTTACTTCAAAATCGTACTCACACAAGAACTCTATCCACCGTCTTTGCCTTGCATTTAAATTAGGTTGTGTAAAGATGTATTGCAAACTACGGTGATCAGTATGAAGTTTGAAGCGATGACCTAATAGAAAATGTCTCCAACAAACTAATGCATGCACTACTGCAGCTAATTCTATGTCATGAGTAGGATAGTTTAATTCATGGTCTTTGAGTTTGCGAGATTCATAAGCAACCACACGCCCATCTTGCATCAAAACTACTCCCAAACCCTCTAAGGATGCATCCGCACATACTACGAAATCCTTAGTAGGATCAGGAACAATGAGTATAGGCGTATTAGTTAACTTTCCTTTAAGAGTTTGAAAATCTAACTGACACTGTTCTGTCCAAACAAACTTCTTCCCTTTCCTTTGAAGAGAAGTAATAGGATGACCTATTCTAGAATATCCCTCTACAAAATGCCTATAATAGCAAGCTAACCCCATAAAACTACGAACTTCACCTACATTAGTAGGTGCGGGCCAATCCACAATACCTTGGATCTTTGAAGGATCCACAGCAATACCTTTTCCAGATATCACATGTCCAAGGTATTTAATTTCAGGTTGAAAGAAGTCACACTTCTTCAGGTTTGCATACAATTGATTTTCTCTTAAACATTGCAATACCTGTCTCAAGTGTTCTTCATGTTCCTTCATGTTCCTCGAATAGACTAAAATGTCATCGAGAAATACCAGGACAAAGCAATCAAGGTATGTACAAAATACACCATTCATTAAAATCATGAAAACAAATGGTACGTTCGATAACCCAAATGGTACTACTGTGAATTCGTAGTGCCCATAACGAGTTCGAAAAGCAGTTTTATGGATGTCTGCTTCAGCTATACGCAATTGATGATACCCAGATTTTAAATCAATTTTAGAGAACACATTAGCTCCCTTAATTTGATCAAAAAGATCGTCGATTCTAGGCAAAGGATAACGATTCTTATTCGTAACCTTGTTCAATTGACGATAGTCAATGCACAGCCTAAGAGATCCGTCCTTCTTCTTTACGAAGATGACAGGTGCTCCCCAAGGGGAAACACTTGGACGAATAAAACCCTTTTCTAAAAGTTCCTCTAACTGAATACGAAGTTCCTCTAACTCCTGAGTCGTCATTCTATAAGGAGCTCTAGATATAGGTTCAGCTCCAGGAACTAGGTCAACTCTAAAGTCAATATCCCTCTTCGGTGGCATTCCAGGAATGTCATCGGGAAATACATCCGTGAATTCCCTAAGAATAGGATGATCATCAAGAGATACCTCTCGACTCTCACCCTCATCTAAATCAGTAACTGAACATGTTGCAAACAGTTGACATCCCTGATGAAGACATCTCTTTAATTGCATAGCAGATATCATCTGCAAAGAGATAGGTCCATGAATACCTATGATTTCCACTTTCGCACCTAAATCATTAATGCAACTAACTGTCTTAAGTCGACAGTCAATTACAGCATGATAAGATGCTAACCAATCCATACCAAGAACTATATCGTACGATCTTAAGGGTGTTACATATAAATCTAATAAGGTAGTTAATGTACCAATCTTTAGTTCACAGTTATGTACTAAGTTATCTACCGCTACTTTCACCCCTGAGGCGAATTCAACTTGCGATTTACCACCTTGCTTTACCGCCACTAGACCACATCGGTCAACAATGGATGGTGAAATAAAGGAGTCAATGGCTCCAGAATCAAAAAGTATAGAAACACTAACACCATTTAACTTACCTGAAGTCTCGACCACCGTATTCTGGTGATCGGCTTGGCGGTCATTAACCGCTGCATAAATTGTATGTGCACATCCTGCATCACCCACTGTAGGCTCTGAAACTGTAGGTCGAGGCCCATAACTAGTAGAACCTCTCATTGGACACTGCCTAGCTATGTGCCCATGCTACCCACAAGAATAACAACCTGTGCCTGTGCCTCTACCAAATCCTCTGCCACCCAAAGGTGCATTGGACTGCTGATAACTACCCCTACTGACGGTAGACTGAGCACTCTGCGCAGGCTGATCTTGCCTATTGCGCTTGTTGCGCCACCAGTTACGACCCTTTCCTGATTGAGGACTGTTTTGTTGTTGTGGTTGAGGGTTATTGTTCTTTTGAGGTGTTCTTTGTTGTTGCTGTTGCCCACCCTTTGTGGGAGTCTGTTGGTTCTTGGAAGAACCACCTGTCTGTGCCTGTCCACCCCATGGACTAAAACCTGCTGCAGGAGCACTGCCAATCTGCACTCTTGTGTGCCCACCTAAAGCCATAATAAGGTTCTCCTCAACTATGCGAGCCTTCTCCATTGCGACTTCCATAGTCTTTGGCTCAAAGACTCGGACACCACCACTGATGCGGGCTTTTAAGCCCCTGATAAAATGTTGCACTAGCATAGGCTCATCATCGCCAATACCAGCATACTGCTTGAGTTCGTAGAACCTACGTTCATATTGCTCTACAGAAAGAGCCAACTGACGTAGATCATGGAACTCGTCAGCCCTACGCTGCCTCCAGTGTTCTGATAGGAACTGTGCTCTGAACCTCTCGAGAAACATCTCCCAAGACACAGAACCAATATCTATATGGAGCTTCTACTCCTCTAAGCGCCACCATGTAGAGGTGAATCCTCTCAAGTGCATAATAGCGCATCTGGCATGGGTATTGCTACTGTAAGGGTGCATGGCGAAGCATCTACCCAAATCTAGTAGCCAGGTTTCTGCCTCTAATCCACCACCTGAACCATCAAAGGTAGGGGGCGTGCTCTCAGTAAATCCCTCATGTGACTAGCAATAATAGAATCCTGATGTGCTATGTCATCTACTCTCCTAGGGGATCTATCCCTCTCTCTCACAACCTCCTGCTCATCTACCTGTCTAGGTCCAAGATGAGCTAGGACCTCCTCTAAAAGTGGACGTATCTGAGAACCCTCTACTGCTGAGTGTATGGGATTCTGTTCCTCATCTCTCTGACCCATTTGTTCCGCTTGGTCACTGTGGTGAGGGCTAGGAGGGGGAGTAACCTGAGGGATTGGCCCATGGCCTCCACCTCGACCTCTACCACAACCTCTTCCTCCTCACCTAGGCATGTTCCTACACATAACAATTACGAGTCTTAGATACTATTCAACCAAGGTTATCAGTTGTGACACTACATACTAGGTCAACCTAATGGGCTCTAGATTACCCAGAGCGTCCAGTGTTTGTAACCTTGGCTCTGATACCAATCTTTAATGCCCCGTCTTAATAACCTAAGAACATTGCAATTGTGTTATAAAAGTGTAATAATTTTTTTTTAAAAAGTATTAATATTAAGTTAATTAATTGCATACATCCTTAGGTTAAGCGACGTTACACTACTTTGAGTTTTCCATAAGTGACTTAAGTATTTCGCATTGCACATAATAAAGATTAACATAAAGAAACACTGCATAATAATAAATTTTCCATTCAAGATATAATAAAGTACAAACATGTTTTCCATACATTGCATTGATATGATATTACAATACTCATCCATCTGATGAGGTAGTTCAATAATGATTACAAATACAATTACATTGTTCACCTCTTATACATTTGAGGGATGTTTTCAAATACAAGTTTACAATATACAAGGATGAAAGTATAGAACAAATCCCTATGTGAGCTCTCCATCCATGAAGCTCTCAATGCTACGATCAACTGGGGACCCAATGGAGTAAGGTGCACGTTCCACCCAACCATGTGGTACCCGTAGGTCCATCCCCCGTGCTAGGAGATAGTAATAAGGTTACCTAGACCTAACCTACTAACCCTAGACACTAGTACAAACAAACTATTGGTTACATTGCTTCCAGATTTTGACAATTGATTGAAACACAAACTCAAGGTTGACTGTTATTCTAGGTGGAGTGTCATCACAACAATGTAAAGGTTACCCTAGTGTATCTTCCTAGGTTCCGGCCCCCAATCCTTGGGTTACCCTGGTAACCTCTTACGAAACCCGGCCCCTATTGCATACAGTTGTGGAATCAAATGTCTTTTAAAGGAACAAGACATCGATTAGCCATTCCAGGCCTTCTCAACTTTTACTCAAGACTATGGAAGCTCAAGAGTCATAAGTGAGGCAAGTACATCTTATTAAGTGTTTTAGATCTATCTACTGTGTTCTTTAATTTTCAATGAGTTACTAACTATTTGTAAGTTACCCTGACACTGCTTTGTGTGTTGGCCCTTACAAATAGCCACTCCCCTAAACATAACATGGGAATCTAAGTACTCTGATAAAGGTTTGTAAGGTGTACATATAATCCAAAAACATTATAAAAGACCAATCACAATAATATGAGCAATAATCAATGTTCACAACACGGGTGTCAAACCACCAAGTAATGCCATGTACACACCCTTAGTTTAACAAAAACTCAACTTAATAATCCCAATATCCCACATTTACAACTGGTCTGGAAGTCTTTGAAAAGAAATCTACGAACAATCCCATTTTGCCCCATTCAAAAATTAAAGCCAAATGAAGCAAATTGAAAATATTTGTCTACTATTCGGATTTATTAAATCCAGTCAATCAAAGAGAAACTCAAATTATAATTAAATCATCTGATACCTAATTTTATCTACCATTTAATATGAAGATAAAATCTATACTTTCCTCAATTTCAATAACATACATATTTTACTGAAATTTTCATTTTCTTCCCTTATAATACTCCATTATAAAATAATTATTTTCAATTTACAACATCCAATAACATTTTATTAATCATTTAATATAAACAAATACATTCTATTTAATTATATATATATATATATATATATATTATATAACTATATCAATTTCCTTCCAAATAAAAAATTTTATTCATTAAATTTAAACACATAACACAAAGTTCATAATAATAACACACACACACATATATATATATATATATATATATATATATATATATATATTATATATATATATATATATATATATATATATATATATATATATATATATATTTATATATATATGCATTATAGGTAATAAAAACTACAAATTAAATTAAAGTCGAAATTTAAAACAAAGCGATTTAATGTTTTTAACAGTATTAAAAGATAGGAGGCAGGGCTCGGCTGCCTTCCCATAGCCGAACCCTCCATGGAGGGCGCTGGGGCTCCTCGGGCAGCAACATTTTTATGAAGGCAAGCACACCACCACTGCTCCCTCAGCTGGGGTCGGGCTGCAGGGTAGCCTTCTAATTAAATAATTTTTAAATAAACAAAATTTTTTGAAACAAAATTTCACACGGAATAACATTTCTGAATTAAAACCTCCGTTTAATTAAATTCGCTAATCCAGATACGGTTTTCGGATGACAGTAAGAAGGAAATTTACAAATATTTATATATATATATATATATACATGTGTATATATATATATATATGTACATATATGTATATGTACAAAATTTCAACAGTAAAGAAATAAAACACAGTTATTATCTAAATGCATTCTCCAGAATTTTCTACAGTGAATCTAGTAAATTACTATGATTGACAAATATTTTTCCCAGAGTTCCAAAGAAATTTACAATCAATACACAGCAAAATTCTTCAAAGTCTTTCAATTAAAATTCACAGCAAATAAATATCTAATGATTTCAATATCCATTTTGCAAATACCCTTTATCATTTCAAACAGAAAACTAGATGTAAATAAATTCCCTAAGGATTCTTTCCTGTGTCCAATTGAATATTTTTCTACAATTTAACCAAATCTAACAAAGTCTCCAAGATATCTACAGAAAACAAATAAATCTTTCTCTCTTGCTTTAAAGAAAGGAAACAAACAAACAGGAGAATACCTGTAATTAAAATAGCTGCCTGTAGAAGTTTTCCCTTTGCCTGTAACTATCAATTTCCTCCCCGTAAAGCCAATTCCAAAATAAAAACCAACCACCATGATTCTTTGGAGGATCTTCCACAAGAAATAATAACCCAAAATCACAGAGAGATAACAACTTCTAAGAAAAATTATAATTTTTATCACAGTAAGAGGATATTTTGCAAGTGCTCTGATAATTTCCCCATGAGGAAATTGAATAGCCTCTGTCAATTTTCCCGAGATCCACAATAACCTCCTGTAACAAAATTTTCAACAACCTCATAAAAGCACTGGCACACTTGTCGAGAAGTGGTTATGAGAAATATCTTCTCCTCTTCTCGGCAATTTTGCCAATTCCAATTTTTTGCATGTAATTTCAATTTTGTTAAGTTTAAAATTTGAAAATCAATTTTCCAATTGCATGCAAATGTTTTTTTTTTTTTTTTTTAAAACTCAATTTTCAATTCACATGCATAATCTATTTTATTCTATTTTAATTTTAAATGCAGTATAATTTACACACTAAATAATTTAATTTAATTAATTTATTTATTTAATTAAAATAGTTAAATCCTTTTAAGACCAACCATTTAACCAAATAAGCTAATTAATGAATTAACTTATCAAGTAAGTAAATTTCAATCACATTTAAATATTAATTAAATAACAATAAATAAAGCACAATAACTAACATTAAAATTAACCAATATTTACCTTTTCAAAACGATTTAACCAACAGAAAATACAATAGAGCCTATGACTCAAAACTGAAAACTGACAATGTACTAAGACCAAGGTTAAAGACTAGACTAGGATAAACCTAACTACTATCTCCCGTTCAACATTTCTGTTGAGTCTTGACATGCTCAGACCTGATTACACAGGTGGAGTCGGTGTCATTTACCTACAAATCCTGCAACCAAGCAAATAACGTACATACATATATAAATATAAAGCATTAAATAGGCACACCATGTGGAGAAAATCACAGATATCGCAGGGCACTCGCAAGTGAGTGATACGATTCTGTTCTCCACACCAATACACTTCACAGAAAATTGAGTAAATAAATGTTGTTAGTCCATCATAAGCATGTACATATGAATAAACAATAGAAAGTAAACATCTAAACTAAATCATATCATGTCTGAAAACAATATCATCAAACAAGGTATCATCATGTCACAGAATAATCCACTATCACTCAAAACCAGCGATCACAATAACCAACATAACATCATAAGTCTAACAATGTGAAAAACTATCAACAAAAAGCATAAGCATAAATGGAGGGGTACTACATGATAATTCAATCCACAACATGAAATAATAATATCATCTGATTAAAGTACCATCACATCAAAACATAATGTTTACATCGCTTAACAATTAGCAGTCAAAAGTAACCAAGTTTATAACCAACATGCTAACAAGGCAAAATATACATAACGAACACTATTCGATCAAAAGAACAAAATGGAGGGGTGTTACATCCTCCCCCCTAGGGTGAGGCTTACTCCTGGAAGCCTGCAAACAAGTAGGGATAGAGTTCCCTCATCCTAGCTGCATCTTCCCAAGTGGATGATGAGTCATCCTTAGGATCCCACTGGATCCTAACCTGATCAATATCTCGCCCTCGAAGAGCGAGCGTTCTGCGCTCCACCATGGCCATGGGCTCCAAAGCCAGCTACCCATCCTCTACCTGCAAAGCATTCCAATCAAGGACATGAGAAATGTCTGGATGGTACGGCCGAAGAATTGATACATGAAATACGTCGTGCACACGCGAGAGACTGGGCGGTAAAGCAAGACGGTAAGCAACAGGACCAATCTTCTCGAGAATCTCGAAGGGTCCAACAAAGCGAGGTGCAAACTTAGAGCCTTTTCCATAACGGATTGGACTCTTTCGTGGACGCACACGCAAGAAGACTCTATCACCTACAAAAAACTGACGATCCACTCTATGCGCATCCACATACTTCTTCTGCCTATCCTACGCTACCACCAAGTGCTCTCTAATCCTATCCACCTACTGCTCCATATCATGCAACATCTCAAGACCCAAAGTTACTCTGTCGTCTAGCTGATCCCAACTCAAAGGAGTGCGACATGGTCGCCCATACAATGCCTGGGATGGAGCCATGCCGATAGAACTCTGAAAGCCATTATTATAGGCAAACTCTACCAAATAGAGATAGTCCTCCCATCGTGTCTGTTGGTCCATCACATACATACGCAACATGTCTTCAAGGATCTGATTGACCCTCTCAGTCTGTCCATCAGTCTCTGGGTGGTAAGTTTAACTGAAGTTCAACTGTGTTCCCATCACATGCTGTAATGACGTCCATAGAGCTGAGGTGAACACTGGATCCCTGTTAGAGATAATCCGATGTGGAATACCATGTAACCTCACTATATCCTCCATGAACACTCTAGTTACGGATGATGCGGTATAGGAAGAGCGCATAGGTGAGAAGTGTTCTACCTTCGTCAACCTATCCACTATCACCATAATTGCATCATGCTGTCTCGAAGAGTTGGGTAAACCAACAATGAAATCCAATGAGATTATATCCCATTTCCACTCTAGCACTAAATGAGACTGCAAAAGCCCTGCTAGATGCTGGTGTTCGGCCTTCACCCGCTGACACTCAAGACATCTCGACACAAAATCTGCAATATCTCGCTTCATCCCTAGCCAAAAATATAACTGACGCAAATCTACATACATCTTCTTCACCCCTGGATGGGCTGAGTAAGGTGCACGATGTGCTTCAGTCATGACCAAAGTGTGAAGCTCACAAGATGGGGGAACGTATATGCATCCCGTGTGTCTCAATATCTCATCAGCATCAAGAGAGTATCCTGAATATCTACCCTCAAGGGGTCTTCCTGCCTCTATTACCGATCTAACATCTTGATACCATCTGTCAGCTGGGAGGGCAGAAAGAATCTGACTCCGCAAATCAACAATAAGGGCCAACTCAAATATTTGATGCCTTCGCCTACTAAGGGCATCTGCAACCACATTCTCCTTCCCTTGGATATACTTCACCTCGAAGTCATATTCACAGAGAAACTCCATCTGTCGCCTTTGCCTAGCATTAAGGTTAGGCTGCGTGAAGATATACTGAAGGCTCCTATGATCACTATGCAGCTCAAACCTATGCCCAAGAAGAAAGTGCCTCCATCTTGTCAATGCATGAACCACTACCACGAACTCAAGATCGTGGGTAGGATATTTTAGCTCATGATCCTTGAGCTTCCATGACTCAAAGGCAATGACGTGACCCTCCTGCATCAATACTACTCCTAATCCCTCCAAGGACGCATCTGTACAAACTACAAAGTCCCCAATAGGATCTGGTATCGCAAGTATAGGTGCACTGGTCAACTTCCCCTTAAGACACTGAAAGGCCATCTCACACTTCTCAGACCACTCAAACCTCTTTCCTTTCCTCTGAAGGGAGGTGATAGGATGACCTAGCCTCAAAAAGTCCTGCACAAATCTCCTGTAATAACTTGCTAGCCCCATGAAGCTACGTATCTCTGCCACATTCGTGGGCACAGGCCAATATAAGATCGCTTGGATCTTTGCAAGATCCACTGAAATACCCTCCCCAGAGATCACATGACCAAGGTATTGAACCTCAGTCCTAAAGAATTCACACTTCGACAAGTTAGCATATAGTTGATTATCTCGCAAACACTACAATACCTGTCGCAAGTGCTCCTCATGTTCCTCCATTGTTCTAGAGTATACCAAAATATCATCTAGGAACACAAGAACAAACCGATCAAGGTATGTATGAAATACCCCATTCATAAGACTCATGAACACTGAGGGTGCATTCGTCAAACCAAATGGAACAACTATGAATTCATAGTGACCATACCGCGTTCAGAATGTGGTCTTATGAATATCTGACTCAAAGATTCGAAGCTGATGATATCCTGACTTGAGATCAATCTTCGAAAAGATGGTAGCACCCTTGATCTGATCGAATAGATCATCAATCCTAGGAAGAGGATATCGATTTCTAATGGTCACTTTGTTCAACTGTCGGTAATCAATGCATAACTGAAGTGAACCATCCTTCTTCTTCACGAAGATGACAGGTGCTCCCCATGGAGTAACACTAGGGCAAATAAAACCCTTCTCTAGCAATTCCTCAAGCTGCAACCTAAGCTCTTTCAGCTCCTGAGTAGTCATACAATAGGGAGCTCATGAAATGGGCTCTGATCCAAGTACCAAGTCTATCTTGAAGTCAATGTCCCTCTGAGGAGGCATCCCTGGAATCTCATCTGGAAAGACATCGGAAAACTCCTGAAGGATGGAGTGACTATCAAGACAAACCTTCTATTCTCCACCTCCTAGACCCAAATCATCCACGATAATAGCGAACAACTGGCAACCCTGCCGCATACACCTTCTCAACTGCATAGCTGAGATGATCCTCAAGGAGATCGGCCTTTGAACCCCCACTACCTCTACCTCTCTACCAGATGCCCCAATGCATCTAATTGACTTACGTCGACAATCAATGACTGCACTATGAGCCTCTAGCCAATCCATTCCTATGACAACGTCATAAGAACCCAATGGAATAACACGAAGGTCCAAGGTAGTCTGGAGAGGTCCAACCTCTAACCTACACTCTGGCACAAGGGAAAGGGATGCAACTTTTGCACCCGAAGCTAACTCTACCTGCCACCTATCGACCTGCTTTACCGCATTCAGTCTACATCGCGCCACGACTGATGAAGAAACAAAGGAATCCAATGCTCCAAAATCAAATAGAATAGAAACTGGGTTACCCCCCAACATACCATAGGCCTCAACAACTGTACCCTGGTGCTCTGCCTGGCGGTTGTCAACCGCTGCGAATACTCGATGTCCACGGCCTGCATCACCTACAGTCAGCTCTGACGCCGCTGGTGCCTGAGAATAACCCGATGCGCCCTTATTGGGACACATCCTCGCTATGTGACCCTGTTGGCCACACGCAAAACATCCAGTGCCTCTACCGAAGCCCCTGCCTGCAGGTGGTGCGCTAGACTGCTGCGCACTACCCCTGAAAGATGAATGAGAACTCTGCGCTGGCTGCTCAGAGTTGAAGCGTCTCATGCGCCTCCAACTCCTGTCCCCACCTCTTCTGAACCCTTTGGTTTCCCTGGGAACCTCTTTGCTGCTCTTTTGACCACCCAAGGACGGACCCTGCTAGGCTCTAGGGTGCACCTCCCTGAGGCTGACCTCCTCGAGCACTAGTCCCAGCTGCTGAACCACTGCCCACCTGCACTCCTACATGACCACCTAAGGCCATCGCCAGGTTCTCCTCAATGAGCCTGGCCTTGTCGACCACCTCCATGGTCCTGGGTTCGAAAACCCGCACTCCACCACTGATACGGGCATTTAAGCCCCTGAGAAAATGCTGTACCAACATGCCCTTGTCATCACCTATGCCCGCATACTATTTGAGCTCATAGAAACGACGCTCATACATCTCTACTGACATAGTCATCTGTCGAAGGGTGTGGAACTCATCCCCTCGACGCTGCCTCCAATGCTCGGAAAGAAATCTAGCCCGAAACCGCTCTAGGAACAACTCCCAAGAAACTGTACCAATATCCAGATGGAGCTTTGCTCCTCTAATCTCCACCAAGTGGAGGCAAATCCCCTCAAGTGCATGATAGCGCACCTAGCTCGAGTGTTGCTCCCATATGGGTGCATAGCAAAACACCTAGTCAAGTCAATGAGCCATGTCTCTACCTCCAAACCACTGCCTGATCCATCAAAAGTGGGTGGTCATGCTCTAAGCAAGTCCCTCATGTGGGCTGCTACCTCTGAATCAGAGTGAACTGGTACCTCTCTCTCTCCAACCACCACTGGCTCTACCTCCTGCCTAGGCCCAAGGCGGGCAAGGGTCTCCTCTAACAACTGACGCAACTGAGCGTCCTCGATCCTAGGTGGATCCAGATTCTGATTGCCATCTCCCTGAATATTCTGAGAAGCCTGTTGCTCCTCATGGTCAGAAACAAGTGGATCATGTGGAGGTGGGTCTTGTTGTTCCTCAATGCGACCGCCTAAACGGCCACGTCTACGACCCCCTCCTCTTCCACGCCTGGGAGGCATTATCCTATACAAACACAAAAAGGCATTAAGCACAACACACAAGTAAAATCCACACAACTAAAAGCTTAATGGGCTCATCATAATCCCAGAGTACCCAGTGTTTAAACCTAGGCTCTGATACCATGTGTAATGCCCCGCCACGCAACCCTAGGGGAAGTTGCAAACTACTAACAATTTCACAACAAATTTTTTTTTAAAAAAATAAATACATGTACGATTACAACGCAAAGCCAACAATCCCCTAAGGTCACGAGACAAAGATTAATTAATTCACAAATTATAACCACATGCATGATACGAAACATAACAACATTCACTTAACTAATTAAAGCACATACATTCCATACAAGAGATTTTCATTAAGACCATGAGATCCTTCATGGTTACCAATGACATAAGTTATATAATTACAATTACATCTCTCATTCCCAGAATGAGGTAAATCAATAACATGATTGTTTATTACAATTTCCACCTCGATAACCAATGAGGGGTAAATAAAATACAAGATCCACTAACATAAAAGAAACCAAGGTAGCATCTGGATCCCACGAGCTCTCCAACACGAAAGTCTCATCCACATAAGCCAATGCCAAACAACGGAGTATGGTGCACGTTCCACCCAACCATGTGATACCCGAAGGCTCACCCCCCGTGCTAGGAGATAGTAACAAGGGTTTCAGGTCAAGACCAACAACCTCTAAACATAGGCAACATGACTCAACTGGAAAAGAACATGACATCACATGACACAAAGGTTACAATGCTTCCAGATTTCAAATACATGAACACATCACTAATACAAACATAATGCTGACTTAGGAGAAGTGTCATCACAATGTCGCATGGGATATCCTGGCAAGTCTTCCTAGGTCCCGGCCCCCATCTCGGGATATCCTGGTAACCTCTAACGACTCCCGGCCCCACATGCAAACCAAAGCGGAATCAGTTATCTTTCAAGGGACAAGATAACGATCTTGCCATTCCAGGCCTTCTCGTCTCATCCCAAGTCTTTACAAGCACTTGCGTCCATGAGCGAGGCAAAATTAATCTTTTTAAATGTTGGTACCACCTATGCTAATTAATTGGTTTAAGTTTTCACTGAATTAACCAACTTACATTGAGATCTCCTGGCACCACTTTGTGTGCCAGCCCTCAATGCAAGCCACTTCTCTAAGACAACACGTGGAACCATGCCACCACCAAAGGTACTCAAGTACGACCTAGGGATAATGAATCCCTAACCATGACATGAAGTAGACAAAACCCGCCCAAAATAATCAGATATAACACTGGATGCACGTAAGCGCTACCCATGGCACACAAGGTTAATTAACATGACGACAACCCCAAAACACATAAGAGACGATTAAATCTGGAAGACTTACAAGATCCGACCAAAAACCCAACAAGAATCAGTACCCCATGACGAAAGAAGCTTGCAAACGATAAAAAGAAATCTACCTTCGGATTTCGTAAATCCAATCAATCATCGCATTGGTGCATTTAAACAATTTAAATAACTATGTTCTTGCACAATCACATAAGGGTTTGAATGTTCGTTGATTCTTGTTGACACAATACATACGATAAATTAAAGTAATCATTCTTTGCTAAACCAAAATTTCCTATACATAATTTTCGTCTATTCCTTTACAACATCTCATGTTATATATATTAAATACTTCTTCTCTTTTAAGGAAATAAAACACCTTTTAAATATTCCTACACATGTCTAATCACATATATATCTTTAAAATATATATCTAATTAATATTTAAATTCAAATGATAATTACTTACCCTTAATTAAAATATAATTTATACATAGTATAATATATATATTATATATATACATATATATTAAAATATATATATATATATTATATTATTTTTAATTCATAAATTAAAACTTTAATTTCAAAAATCTCATATATTATATATATTAAATATAAAATGTATAATATAAAATATATTATAAACTTTATATTTAATAAATATAATAAATAAAATTTATATATAAAAAAAACAAAATACAATATATATATATTAATATGTAATATATATAATATAATATATATATATATATATATATATATTACATATAATATAATATATATTATAACAAAATGAACCCTAAAGGAGGAGGTCAACGAAAGTTCGGCCGCCGCCCCTGACAGCAGGGGACACCTCCATTCTGGGGGGGCTGCTGTTGCCGCAGGTCCCCAGCCATGGGGGCTGCGGGGGGGTTAAAACCCCTGCCACATACACCGCGGGCAACATAAAATGGCTCGCCAAAACAAAAACGGCGGAAAAAAATAACCAGAATGACTGGTAAAAAAAACACAGTCATAAAAAAAATGTGACCTCCCAGAATTTCAAATGGAAAATTTTGATTTTAATAAATACATATATTTATATATATATATGTATATATATATGTAAATACGTATCAACAGGTATATATATATATATATAAATACACACAACACAGCTTCATAACTTGTTTGAAAAACTGCATTTCTTCAATACCCAAATTGGGCAAACTCTCAATCTGAGCAACAAAATGAAGTTCCACTGAAAGTCCAAAGTTTAACACAATAATTTCATGATTTCTTGCAAGATAAAAAGGGATTTTCCTAACCCACAAATTTCCATAATAACCATTTAAATCTTTCAAATTTGTTTCAATTTTCCCATATGATGGTTTGAGGATAGTTTATGGTTCACATGGTTTTCTCAAAAAATTTGAAAAACTATTTTATCCATGTTTGAATGGCAATTCCAACATGGGTTTTGAATTCAAAGTTGAATTCCAATCCAATTTGAGCCATTTCAACACAAAACTTGCTAAATTAAAATTGCATAAAGAGGGGAAAGCATGGAACCTTTTTGTTTTCTCCAAGCTTTTTTTTGAATCCTTCAATGGAGGTTGATCCCCTTCAAATTTTGCTTCAACAATCTTTCAAAAACCTCTTCCAAGAATTTCTCCAAGATTTTTCAAGTTTTTCCTTGCTCTTCAAAAATTACCCAATTCTCCAAAAGATCCTTCCAAAAGAAAATGCATTTTCCTTATGCCCTTCTCCAAATTGTCAAACCCCTAATTTTAGTCACCCACCATAGTTATTGCTATTTTGGATATTTTGGATATTTTCATTTTTTGAAAATTTATAAAACAAATCTATTTCCCTTTTCAAATGCATAATATTTATTTAAAACAAATTTCTATTTGCACCCCAAAAGACAATTAAATTCCTTTTTATCCACAAAATTGAATTTACTAATTACATTTAACAAAATCATTTTTAATTTTATTTGAATAGGAATGCAAGGCAACTTCTATTTTTTTTGTCTCATTATTTAATAATGCTAACACAATTGGTCTAATTTAAATAAATCAACAATAAATCTAATTCATGAATAGATTATTTTATCAATTGAATTAAATTAACTAATTAATTAACAGGCACTCTTTTATGCATTTCGGCAATAAATTTAATTAAAGCAAACACCATTTTACTAGGAAATTTAATTACGCAAGGAGAGACGAGACGACAAGGAAAATAACTTATCCCAACTGACAACCTGACGACACAATATGGCTAGGGTGATGTCATGACACAGAACCCCAAGCTACTATCTCCCAATCATTTTCTGTTGAACAAGGGACATGCTCAGACCTTTTGAATAAGGTGGAGTCAATGTCATGTACCTGCATCCTGCACACAACCCGAGTGTCAAACATGCATATATATATAAATATTAAAACACACCATGAAGAGGAAATCGTGGAATCACAGGGCACTCGCATGCGAGTGATGTGATCCCATCCCCTTCACCAATACAATATCGCTAACTGACGCCTCTAATCATCAATGGTATAATCAAAGCATAAAGCATCAATAATTCAGATACATGATAATTCAATCCACAACATGAAATAATAATATCATCTGATTAAAGTACCATCACATCAAAACATAATGTTTACATCGCTTAACAATTAGTGGTCAAAAGTAACCAAGTTTATAACCAACGTGCTAACAAGGCAAAATATACATAACGAACACTATTCGATCAAAAGAACAAAATGGAGGGGTGTTACAAATGTCCTGAAAGGAGCACACCTAAATTCAGTCAGAGACCGACAGTCACAGACACAACATGGGATGATGCAGGTAGGATCCAGAGAGCAATTGAGGTAGTTGATGAGCACCAGGTAGGGCATCTGAGCATAGATGTGGAGACTATAGGTAGCAGACATGCAGCTGACTCGGGAGCCCATGAGAATTCTACAATATAGGAGACTCATCTAGTGCTTCTTATGTTGTGTAATACCCCCATGTTACTGATATTTTTTACTACTATTTGTTACTCTTATATGTTAGTGTGATATTGGTTTGTGATGGTGACTAGTTCACCGATTTGGTGTGTGTGGATGCCTCCTGTATTAGGGAATCTTATTTTCTTTTGTTTGTCGGCTTCCAGGAGTAAGCATAATTTATGGGGGGGAGGATGTAATACCCCTCCTGTTACTGTTTAGATTTGTTTTTCTATGTTTTGATTTGGTACTTTGATACTATGATGAGACTGTTATTGTTTGGTTTGGTTAGTAGACCTTGTTGTTTATGCCTATACATTTGAGGACATGGTTATTGATATGATATTGTGGTTGATGATATTAGTTTGATTTCAGTAACATTGTGATGCATTAATTTATTAAATTATGTTATGATATGATTTCTTAGTTTAGAAATGATTAATTTATCGGTTATGTTATATTGTTTGGATAGATGTGATGAAGGACAGTGTAGCACCACTCGTTTGCAGGTACCCTGCTACACTGCGATTCCTTCTCACAACACAATGCTTTGATTTTATCTTTAATTAGGTCAAACCCTCTCCAAACACTGGAGGAAACCAAAATACAAAACCCACTCCTTCCAAAGGAGGCACAAACCACATAACCCTCTCCTAATCCCAAGGAGACACTAACCATCCCCATTCAAGAAAACCAGGTGAACAACATGATACAACTTAACACGTTTCCCAAGGCAATTTGCAAATTGAACCACCACCAAACATCCCAACCCAGAAAACTCCTCTGGAAGACTTACTAGACAATTAACCCCATTTGACCAACAAGGAGAAATAACAAAAACCTCATTTAGAAAGCATCTTAGACAATTCAATTATCTAAAATTAGGATTTCTTAAATCCAAGTCAAACAATGACATAGTACATGAAATCACTTAAATAAATAACATTATTTGCATATACTCAAGGTAAATCAAATCACATTACTAACATTAAAGAATATTAAACCAATAATTTAATTCTATTTGATCAATCATAGATAAGGATTAAAATAATCTTTATAAAAATAACCCATTTGATCAACTTTTAAATAAATCGTTTGATTACAAAACCAACTTTTAATTAAAACATTTGATTATAATATTCACATTTTAAATATACATCATAAAATAACCTACATTTGAATCTAACTATATACATATAAAAGTATATATATACAAATATAAATATATATACATGTTGAATATACAACTATTGTTTAACTGCACAAATATTTTTAAAACAACCAATTTTATATTCCATATTGCAAATTATTTTAAAAGAAAATCATTATATATATACATCATAAATATATATAATACATATATATTATATCAAACATATAATATAATATATTTAAAAAAAATTAATTAAATTAAATTTTAAAAACAATATAAAATATATAACAAAAGACAAAATCCTTTTGGTTGCAGTGCAACCCCCAATAGGGATGCACCCCTATGGTGGTTGCTGCGTAGCCCCTAATAGGTGATGCAACCCTTGTGGTGGCTGCTACGCAGCCCCTCCCCAACCATGGGGAGTGTTGTACAGCCAGCGCCTCCATGGATGGGGGATGGCTGTGGGTAGCACCCCACCACATAGCAAAAAAATTTATTTTAAATATAAATTTAATTTAATTTAAAACAAACAAATAATCCCCTGTTCTTGTAACACCCCTCCATTTTGTGCTTCGTTGATCAGGCAATGCTTTTCTATGTTATGCTTCGTTCCTAATAAGGCTTGAATTAATGATGCTTTATGATTGGATTATGTTATTGATGTTAGCTTCGTCAGTTAGTGATACTGTATTGGTGAAGGGGACGGGATTGTATCACTCTCTTGCGAGTGCCCTGCGATTCCGAGATTTCCTCTTTACGACATGTTTGATCATATTATATATATGCATGCCGATGCACTCTTTGTTTGCAGGTTGATAGGTACATGACATCGACTCCACCTGGTTCACAGGTTTGAGTGTGTCCATTAACCAACATAAATTGATTGGGAGATAGTAGCTAGGTTTTTTGTGCCAAGTCGTCACCCTAGTCATAGCATGTTGTCGGGTTGTTATCGGGTTAGTTGCTTTATTTGGTCCTTTTCACCTTGAATATTTATTTAATTTCAAATTATAAAGGTTACTAAATGTTAGGAGTAATTTAATTGATGATTGAATGTATTTAGTTGTAATGTTGAAATATTAATTATTTTATTGATTTATTTGATTTAATTAATAAAATAATTATTAGTTTATTGATTGATTTGATTAATTAATAAAATTAGATTGAGTTTATTAATTAATTAGATTAATGGTGATATATTAAATGAAATAGTTGCTTTGGCATTATTCTATATCTAGATTCAAATTTAAATTGAAAATGGAAATAACATTGGATACTTAAAGTTAAATTAAAATAAATAAATAAATAAATGATAATGTGTGTTTAATTTCACTTTTGAAATTGTTGATAAAGTAAATTCTTTGCAAAGTTTGTATTGTTTTGTTTTAATGAATTTTGAAAATGCATGAAGTTTGAATTAGAAATTAGAAATCTGTTTTTAAATTAAAAATTGGGAATATCTTCCAAATTTTTTTAGAATATATTTTGTGAGTGGGATTTTTAGGGTTTGGCCAAAATTTGGGGAAAACTCTATTTTAGCATTTTATTTTCATTTTGGTGGGGATGATTGTTTTTTTTTCAATTTTGGATGGAGATTTTGTTGGTGGCTTTGCTTGGATTTGTGAAGGAGATTGAAACCCTTGCTTGAGTTGGATTCAAAGGAGGGAATTGGAAAACACCATTGTTAAAGGCTTCAAGCTTTGGAGGAAAAATCAGGTTCCTCTTTGTTCTTGCTTTGTTCCATTTTGAAAATAGATTAAACTCTCATCATGCTATTTCGCAATCTTGAAATGTTGTTTAAATCCAATGAAACCCATGAGAAATTGCTTTGAAAACTTGCAAACTTGTTGAAATTTGGAAAAGAAAACCAAAACAAGAATCAAGGAATGGGAAAGTAGAATGAAAACTAAGAGAGATTTGTTGTCAAAACTGAAATTCTAAACCCTATGGTTGTGTTGAAAAATTCATTGTTTTGGTTGCAAGATTTGGTTGAACATTTGCACAATAAAACACACAAGTATATTTAGAAATGTACTAGGGTTTCATTTATTTATTTTCTAGAAAGTAACCCTGTGTTTATTTTTATATATGTGAAATTTTTCTATGATTTTGAAAAGGGTTTATGTCTACATTTAAAAAAAAAGAAAATAGATAATAAATAAAATAATTTTTTTATTTATGTTTGAGTGGAGGCCAATCCCCCACTGCCACCCATCCGCCACCACTGCGACGCCCATGGCGGACGGACTGTGTGTGAAGCACATAGTCCCACCACCCGTGGGAGGCGAACACTATGTGCGAAGCACACAGTCCCACCGCCCATGGGCGACGGACGTTGTGTGCCAAGCACACAGCCCCGCCACTGTGGGAGGCAGATGGACTGTGTGCGGAGCACACAGGCCTGCCGACCATGGGGAGGCAGGGCAGCCGCATGCTCAGTTAGGGCTTCAGCCCTTGTTTTAAAACTTTCACAGTTTCTTTTTATTAAATATTTATTAATATTTAACTTTATTATATATGTTATAATATATGAAATATCTTGGTTTTAAGATTTAAATATACATCTAATATATAAGGTATATGTTAAATATTAAGATTTTAATTTTAATTATTGGAATCCTAAAATTTATACTTTATATTATTATTAAAATATGTATATATATATATGAAATATACATATAAATAATAGATATAAGTTGGATAATAAGGTATTTAAGTTTAATCAAATGGATTATAGTGATAATATTTCGTTAAGTAAGGCATTTAAATGATATTTAATTATTTTAAATAGGAATTGATTTAAAAATAATTATAGCATAATATAGTTGAAATGAAATTATCATTTTAATAAACAATAATATTTAAAGAGATTATTTTAATCCTACTCATGATTGAGTAAATAGACTTAAAATATAAAATTTAATTCCTTTATGGTGCCAAGTGAACATTAGGTAATTTAATGATTATTAAAAGAGTTGATTTTATAAACAAATATCTTTACTTAGAAATAATGAATAATTTATTGTAATCAGATGAGATTGAGTTGATTTATTTATTGCTAAGTCAAAATAAAGATTAATTTATTTAATCTAAATGTTTTATTAATCAAGTGGATTTATTTACAGTATATGATTGTGAGACTTAGAGTTAATGATTGGTTTAATTTTAATCTGATGATGTTATTTATTAAAATGTCTTGATTTTGGAATATGGTTGTGAAATTTAGAGTAGATGATCTATTTTTAAATATTTCAATGTCGTGAAAAGAAATGGGTTTAATTTGATTGGATAAATGCAAGTAATGAAAACTGTGATTGACTGGATATAGGAAATCTGAACATTAGATTATTTAACTATCTGAAATGCTTGTAGTGTTATCTTGTTCGTCCTTGATGTTGTGGAAGTAGAGTCAATGGTTGGGAAGTCTTCCAGATAGGGGTTCATTTCTTGGTATGGGTTGTCGTTATGTTAGTCAACCTTTGCATCATCGTGGAAAATGTGCATAGTTGCACCATGTTGTTTTACCTTGTTTTCACAAATGGGGATGATTTGTGCCTCCTTGGGAATAGGAGAGGGTTATGTGGTTTATACCTCCTTTGGAAGGAGTGGAGTTGTATTTTGTTTTTCCTCCAGTGTTTGGAAGGGGTTTTGACCTTGTTTCCTCTAGTGTTTAGAAAAGGTTTTGACATTGTTGTCTCAAGTGTTTGGAGTAAGTTTCCCTGATTTGTTACCTCCTTGGTTTGGAGAGGTCGTATTATCTTGTTACCTATTGTGGTTTTGTACCGTCTGTGTTGTCGATAGGAGAGTGGCTCTTTGTGGGGGTCCGACACACAAAGGGGTGCCAAGGTAACTCACCTAGGGTTGAACTAAATGATAACCTAAAAGAATTAATGGGGATCTTTCACACTAATAAAGATAAGAAATGCCTCTCTCGCAAAGCAAGTGAATGATAAGGCTCAAGATGAGATGGGACGCATAGTTTTGCATGAGGGTCCGGTGGTTGGTGAGTTGAGCTTGGATAGCCCAAGATGTGGGTTCGGTTGCCTTAGACATTTGAGCCTGGGTAACTCATGGAAATTTATGTATGAAACTCTACCTATGTCCATAGTTAGTCAGATATGGCATGGAGTACAGATGATGTTCTTGAACCTTGTTCTCTGGAAGCATTGTAACCTTTGTGTTAAGTATTATTGTGGTTGTAGTTGTTTCAGTTCAGTTTATATTTTAGCCTGTGTCTAGTGGTAGATGGCCTTGTTTAGGAATTCCTGGTTACTATCTCCTAGCTGCACGGGGGGTGAGCCTTTGGGTATCACACGGTTGGGTGGAACATGCACCTTAATCCATTGGTTTTCTTCTTGTTCGTGTGGACGAGATTTCCAGTTGGAGAGCTCGTGGGATCCTGTTCCTTTTCATGCTTCATTCTCTATTGTTCTTGTATTTTATTACCCCTCATTATTATCGAGGTGGAATTTGTAATATGTAATTATAATTATTGGATTTATCTCATTCAGGGAATGAGCGTTGTAATCTTATTGTAAATTAATTGTTATTTGAAACCAAGTGGTATCTCTTACTCTTTGATGCAAAATATTATGTATGGAATGTATGTGAACTTAATTGTTAATTAAATCAAATGTTATATTTTAATTCATGTTTTTTGTTTTTGTTTAAGTAACCTAGTCTCGTAACCTTAGGGGTTGTTGGCAATTGGTTAGTGAACTTACATGTCATTGTTCTTAAAAAAAATAAAAAAAATTAGTTCGTTTGTGTAGTAAATTGTAACTTCCCCTAGGGTTGTGTGGCGGGGCGTTACAGTTCCGGTAAATAAAACCAGAATGAAAAACACAGAAAACATTTTGTCAAGAAAACAATTATTTTAAATGAAAGTCTTCTCATCCAAAGCTATAAACTTATATGCAAAATATATTTCAAACTACCCTTACACAGTCAGATTGAGTAAATTTTCTTGAGGAGAAGGCTGAGAAGAAATTTAAAGAACAATAATATGATGAAAATTTCTGGGTATTCCCTAAATTGATAGAGAAGTTAAAACTTTCATTTGACTCCTTCCAAGTTTTCTATTGCTAGTTTTAAAACAAATTCTCATGGGTTTGCATTCAATCAAACAATATTTTTAAAGGTTTTACCAACAACATAAAGAAAATTTGAAGCTTATTTCCAAAAAGAAAAAATAGAAATGAAGGAGGAACTTGGTTTTTTCTCCACAAATAGAAGGATTCAATTGGTGCTTTTAGATCTCTTTCCAACCCACCAAGAAATCCCCTTTCTTCTTCAAGATTTCCAAGAACAAAAGCCAAATCCTTGCTCCTCTTTTTCTTTCACCATTTCAAAATTGAAAAACCAAAATGAAATAGCAAAATGCCCAAATAGAGTTTCCCCAATTTTGGTCAAACCCCTAAAATATCCCCACCCACTAAATTTATTGCAAAATTTGGAGGATATTTCCAATTTTTAACTTTAAAACAAATTTCTAATTTCTAATTCAAATCTCATGGATTTTTCAAAATTCATTAAAACAAAAGAATACAAATTTTGTCAAGAATTTACTTTATCAAAATTTCAAAAGGTGAAATTAAAGCACATTTTCATTATTTATTTATTTTAATTTAACTCTAACTATCCAAACATGATTTCTACTTTTATTTTAATTAAATCTTAATATACAATAATGCTAAAACAACCATCTCATTTATTATATCACCATTAACCTAGTTAAACAATAACTAAATCTAATTTTATTAATTGAATCAAATCGATCAATAAAATAAATAACATTTCAACATTGCAACTAAAAAACATCATTTTAACTACACCTGACATTTAATAACCTTTATAATATGAAATTAAATAAATACTCAAGGTGAAAATGACCAAATTAAAACAACTAACCCGACAACAACCCGACGACACACTATGACTAGGGTGACGACTTGGCACAGAAAGCCTAACTACTATCTCCCAATCGATTTCCATTGGTCAAAGGACATGCTCAAACCTGTGAACCAGGTGGAGTCAATGTCATGTACCTATCAACATGTGAACAAAGAGTACATTGAACATGCATACATATATGATATGATCAAACACACCGTGAAGAGGAAATCTCATAATCGTAGGGCACTTGCAAGCGAGTGATACAATCCCATCCCCTTCACCAATACACAATTATTAACTGACAATTCTAACATCAATAATATGATCAATAACGTAAAACATCATCAAATCAAATATCTTCTAAGTTAATCCAAAACATGCTATAAGGATAACATCAGAATGAAATAACATCACATCAAAATATAACATTCACATCGTTTAACAATAGCGGTCAAAAGTAACCATGTTCCAAATTCAAAGCATAATCAGACACAATCATAACAAGGAAGAACACTACCGATGAAAGAGCCAAAATGGAGGGGTGTTACAAAAAGAGCATCAAAGCTCTCACATGTGTGAAGCCACTTTGTAAGAGATGTTAGGTAGAGTGTCATTGTACATTCCCCATCTCCCCAAAAGTCTCATACATGTGTGAGGACTTGTGGGGATATGTGTTGAAATATAAAATGAGAGAGTGACAAGTGTCTCTCTATTATTCAAGTGAATTCAAGTTGAATTCCTATATACATGGATGGAAAAGAGGAAATGGATGTTACCCACTTCTCCCTTTGGAGAACTTAGTCATTTTTTTTATGAGAGTTTGAGGAGTGCATTTTATTTTGGGCTTAGTTTTCATGCTAGGGATTAGATAGGAAAGCTTGAAGGATATGGAGAAAGGAGAAGAGTGAAGGATTCAAATAGAGTATCATGGAGAAAGCTAAGTCCTATTTCCTCTAATTTCTTTTAGTTGGTAAAATAAGTGATATGCAAATTCTTGAGTTAGAATGGTTCTTTGAAAATGGATGCATTTGTAATTGTTGAATAACTTAGTTGTAACTTCCATACCAAGATCATTTGGTAATCTTTTAGTGCTTGGTCGGGGGTATGGCTAGAGCCCATGAGGCTTCACGATGCCATTATGGTTGGGTGGAGAGCAAGGTTTGTTTCATGTGGATGCAAAATATTTATTCATTATTGTTTGTAATGGAGTAAGACTTGGTTTATGGACATGTAAATATGTTGTCTCAATATTAATTATAACAATGCAAGCTAAAATATGAGTTTTATCTTACATTTATTAAAAAAAAAGGGAGTTGGTTCTCATTTATTGGTGTATTTATTTGATAAGAGTCATTGCAAAAGTTGGTTGGATTTCCTTATTTTAACTCCTTAGAGTTCATGTTGTAGCATCAAATTACAAAGGGGAATTGATATTGATTGAAATAAATTAATTAATTAATTAAAAAAAAAAAGAGTAGAAATGATAGATCATTGGGTTTACAATACAAAAAGAGTATGGGGTATAATGGTCTTATTTGGAAAAGGTATAACAAACTTATGTTAAATAAAATGGGTTGTGAAATCAGATTTTAAACTTATGAGAAAATATATATATATATATATATATATATATATATATATATATATATATATATATATATATATTTATGAGTTGTAAAAATCATATTCTAGATTTATGAGGAAAGAATGTTTGTGAGTTGTAAAATCAAAATTTGAATTTATGAGGAAAGAATAATTGTGAGTTGTAAAAGCATATTTTAAGTTTATGAAAAAAATAAAAATAAAATTGTGAAGTTGTAAAATCAGATTTTTAAATTTATGAGATTGTGAGTTGTGAAATTAGATTTCACATTTTTAATTTATGAAAAAAAGAAGAGTAAAAATATATATAGTATACATTAACAAAAGAGAAGAGATCCTTGTTATGATGTTCATTTCATATATAATACCTAAATCTTCACATACATATCTTATGCTATACAACTAAAATAATCATTATGTAAAAGACGTTCTATTTACACACCCATTTTATATAATATGATTCAAATATTATATCATATAAGTGAGAATACAAATATTTGTATAATTTAATATATTTATATTCTTTAACTTTATATACAAAATTTACAATAATAAATTTCAATTAAAAGTGACAATTTTAAATATAAAATAACAAAAGAAAACATGATAATAAAAAAATAAAAAAATGTGAAAGGGGCATGACTCCATTGCAAGAGCTGCAACCCTCATACAATGAACATCCCTTCTAACGAAGTTTCTCCTAAATTTACAAAAAAAAATAAAACCATCAAAGCCCTGGGTAATAAAATAAACTTAAAGGGGAAAACTATCGTGTTGTACATTATTAGAAATAAAAATGCATTACCTCTGTGTAAATAGAGAGAGCCATGATTTACAGTGTGTGATAAATAAAAGAAAATAAAATAACAAAATATTTCATAGAATCATGTACACATATGAATAAGTGAAATAAAAACCATAGTAGAATGTATGACATTATTTACAGTGCCTAAATCATGCATCCTTAAACTTCCAATGCCATTATGTGGATTTAGATCTCCCAACACCATTCTGTAGATTCAAATCTGCCAGCACAAGGGTAAGAAGAACCATAGTTTCATGCATTCGAATGAAGTATATAAATATTAGAAGTGGGTGCTAGAAATGACAGATCTTTGTTACCTGCAAGGGCATGATACAGAAAAATATGTGAGGGTTTAAAAGTTGAGAACATCAGGAATTTGAAATGGAAAAAAATATGAACAATAAGTTTTTATAAAAGAAATGAGTCAAATGAAATTAAGGGTCTAAATCTCTATTAAACAATCAAGTGAATACCTCAAACAATTTGGGAACTTTCCTTCCATTCTTCTTTCTACCTTCAACCTGCAACAAAAAATGGAGAAATGAGAGAAAGAGGGAGATAGACATTTTATAAGTTTGCTTCATGAGATATGGTTTCAATAGTGATTGCCCTAAAATCTAAGGTTGAGATTCAATCCCATCCAATGGATGAGATTGAATGCTCAACATATTACCTTTTTGCTCAATTTAAAATCTTATTTAAATTAAATTAATAAAGTCTTTCTCAATAAATGAGAAACATGAGATGTATTTTAATATTTAAGGAAACTTCTACAATTGGATATCATCACTTTATTTTAATCTTTAAAATTTAAGTAATAATTTAAAATCTTTCTAAATGTGAAAGAGAGAGTTGTTTTAAAGTTGTTTTATTATAATTTAAATAAATGGGTTAATTTTTAGAAAAAAAAAATGTAAGATGTTAAATAAACTGTAATATAATTATTTTATTCAATTGAAGAAACTTAAATACATAATATTATAATGAATGGGTTAAATATTGGGTAAAATATTGTTAAAAGAATATTGATTATTTAAAATAGAGTTTGACAAATTATTTTACCTTGATTAAATATGTCTTGTCTAGACAAAAGGGGGTTGTCTCTTTAAACAAGTGATCAACACTAAAAATATAATAATAATAAATCAATTGTGTCATTAAAATTATTCATAATAATAATAAATTGGCATAGGTGATAAATTTATAACTAAGGGTATCAAGGGGATATAAATTGAAGAATATTTAATTTAAGTAAGGTTTAATGGACTGAATTAGTTTTCTCAATTCTGCATAAAGCTAAAATATCTTCTTAAGCACTGAAACTTTGCAAATTCAATTATTCACTAAAGTGAAAATGACTTAAGCATTATCAAATTATTCTCCTTTGAGTTACTCCTATGGTATAAAAATAAAAGAAGACAAAAATTATTATAAATATTAAGTGAATTAATTATCTAAATGGGGGTTAAGAAAGGGGCTTTGTCTAGGATAATTAAATGTAATATCAGGTGTTGAGATTCTATAGAGTTGGTAAATGTGTAAGTGTGGACTATTGATAGTTACCAAGTAAAAAGTGACAAAGTGAAACTAGGCCTGTTTAAAATCAAGGTCATGAGTGGAATGCCCCGCCACACAACCCTAGAGGAAGTTGCAATTCACTACTTAACGCACCAAATTTTTGCACAATTTTTCTCTGGATAGCTCGTTTTGAGGACTACCATCATCCAATTGGTAATGTGAAGTCTCCCCCATTTTCATCCTCAACCTGAGCTTTGTAGGGAAAAATTGTGCAAAAATTTGGTGCATTAAGTAGTGAATTGCAACTTCCTCTAGGGTTGTGTGGCGGGGCATTACAATGAGAGGGAATGTGTGAAGGTAAAAGATATATTCTTTAATGGCTCAATGTGTAGGGTGACCATAGGTTATCATTATTTAAGTAAAAGGGAAATGAAGGAGTTGGAAAACCAATCATGTAGGGTTTAGTTCTCCTATTATGGGGGTTATTAAATAAATGTAAATTTCATTAAATCCAAGTAATTTTCATGATGATGCCCAACCCAAGAAAGGGGATGATGAGGCATCTAAATAATTAATATTGTAAATCCATATTACTTGAGTAGTGGCATTCTTGATATCAATATTCCTTTTTGACATTTGTAAGAGATCGAAGTCATCTATCAAGTAAAGCATGATTAAAGGAGTCAATCAACAGGGACTTAGAACTAATTAAGCTATGTTTTGTTATCCAAATAATGTAACCATATCAAATAATGTGTAACACCCGCCGTGCAAGCCCCAAAGAACAAACAAATAAAGAATGCAAATATTTTTTTTTTAAAGTAAAACAACTAATCCACATCCCAAATATTAAATGATCATAAACATACTCATATACTTCATTTCATTATGATACAAATAACATAATCGACTATGTTCTTTGGGGCACATGAGGAAACATTGAAATAGACATTACTAAACATCAACTCATAAGATATCAAAAGGAACTATTAATGACAAAATTAGATATATATATATACATAGATTCCATCACAAGATAAAACTATGAAAAATCACATAGTCAAATAAAGTTACAAGTTGATAACTACATTACAACATCTTTCAAATTTTACATCATATCAATATAGTTTACATCACGGTTCCCAATCATGTGGGATGAATACAAGATACAAGATTATCAAAATGCATAGAGATCTAGTGGAACAAATATTCAACTGGATGAGACTGAGCCAACGAACGCTGATGGGGAACCCAACGGTGTGCGGAGCACGTTCCACCCGACCACCCCCGTGCTAAGAGGTGACAGAGAAGTAACTCCGACCAAGAATGTCAACTGATGTACAAACATACAAGAAGTACCAACATAGATCCATAACACAATACTCCAAATTACAATGAACAAACAATAACATCATATCACAGTACCATAAAAATATAAGAACGTAAATCAAATATAAATGAGATCATACAAGACCACAAAGCTTACTAAATATGTATTAAAACAATAATCATAAATCAATTTAAATCAATTCAAACAATAATCTAAACCAACTCCCATAACCTACTTCCAGAGGAACTCAATAAAGTAAAACACATGGGCAACTAGGGGAGAGTGTCATCGCATAGTCCTACATGGGCTGTCCAGTGCTCTTCCTCCCAACTGGAGGCGCCGGTCCCATCTATGGATGTCTTGTGCCCTTCCTCCCAATTGGAGGCGTCGGTCCATAGGGTGACTCATGCGGAGCCGTAAACCTCTTGTGAAGACGAGGTCACGACCTTGCTGACCATGGCCTTCTCAGCCTTCCATTAGTCTGCGGAAGCACTAATGAAGATGAGGCATCCATTTTTAAAATCTTATAATGATATTACTACCCAACCCTCCTAAGTTAATTATTAGGTTTTCACTTGATTACTAACTCACTCGTGGGTTATCCTGAGCCCTTCCCCTTAAACGGGGCACCGGCCCCCATGAGGAGCCACTCTCCCTAGAGACCCAACTAAAACCAAAAAAAGAAATAGGGGTTGTACCATTTCAATCATAAACATCGAAATGCAACAACAAAAATATTACACGAGGCATAACTCATCTCGCAAATTAAATACCATAACAAAATCTCATAACTCGGTACACTCCATTCGTAATACTTAATAGAAACTCAAGATGAAAAGATATAAATTCAACAAAATCACAATCCTCTGGAAGACTACAGTTTTCAACATACTTTCACAAATTAACAGAGTTCCCACATCAATGAACTGACAATGTCCCAAACCCAACAAGCCTACAAGACTCAACTTCATAAAAAGATAACTTATTTAGTTCCAACTAAATTCCATTTCCACAATATACACACTTAAAAACAAGAACTAAATTATTAATGCTGACATATATTCACAAATTGTCTTTTGACTAGATTATCCTATCAAAATTCATAATTTAACAAATTAACAAAAACTTCCTCTCTATTTCCATATTTTCACTATAATAAAATTTTATTTTATTTAAACCAGAAAAAGAAACAATCTACCTAAAGACAGAATTAATTAAATTAATTTAATAGTGAAATCAGTGAAATCTAATTAAATGAATAAATAAATAAATAAATATATACAAATATAAATATATATATATATATATATATATATATATATATATATATATATATATATATATATATATATATATATATATATATATAAATATATATATACATATATATATATACATATATATATACATATATATATATTTATAAAAGTATACACGTAGGTTAAAATTTAAAATAGAATTTTCGGGTTAAAATAAACATATATCACTTCGAATGGGAATTTAAACCCATACAATACACGGGAAATAAACTCGGCCGTGGGCAGTCTATGGACTATTCACGGCAGTCCGGAGGACTGCTGTGGATAGTCCACAGACTATCGCACGGTACCAGTCGGCGGGGTGGTGGGTACGGCCAAGGCCGAACCACCACACAACCACAATTTAATAATATCCAAACAAAATATTAATAACAGCGCCGACGGGAAAATAACGAAGTTGAACGAATTTAATTTTCATTCACTATTTACACATGTAAAATATATATGTGTATAAATATATATATGTATCCATATATATATATATATATATATATATATATATATATATATATATATATATATATATATATATATATATAGATATATATATATATGTATACAGAATATGAACATTTCGAAATCAGGGAAAAATAAACTCCGTACTCTGTACAAGAAAAATATTTTATAACATACATGCACAACAAGAATATCACAATCCCAGAAATTCATTGAAAGGAAATTGCTCTTTAAACATATATATATTTTTTAAAACGAATCAACAGAAATACTGTTCATTTCCAGATTTCAAACAAAATCCCTTTTCAATAAACAACAGCCCAGAACCCCTCAAAAATTCCATTTTAACAAATAACAATCCCAATCCCCGGTTAAATTTTCATTGGTTAAACAATAACCTAATAGATTTTCTTTCCACAAACATTTGATTTCCAACCCTAGATGAAAATTTTATACACAAAGAAACAATTTCTATTTTATTTGATGCTACAGAAAATAAATAATTAAAATGAAAAGAACCTAGCGTCCTTTGTTTGAAGAAGATCTGTACAAGCTTAATCCCTCTCGCAGAACCAATTCCTCGCTGTCGATTGTTCCTAGCAACAGATTCCCCAAATTCTCCTTCAAACCCAACCTTCTTCTTTTATGATTTCTCCATAAAACGAAACAAGAATGCAGTGTTGAAAACAAAAATTCTCCAGAATTTCCACCACACCCAAACAAAGAAAACCCCTTATTAAAATCCATGCCCAGGAAACCCTTTCAATTTCCTCTTCCCATGAATACCAGAGGTCACATTTCAAGAAATAAATCAAAATAATTATTAATCCTTTAATTCCTTTTGTTGTCTTTTTCATGCATTTACATTTCATTTTCTTTTATCATGCATTTGATTAAAAATTAAATAAATTTAAATCCACAAAATTGAACTTTTATTTATATATATATATATTCATCATCTCCACAATACTTTATTAAATAATTACTTTCATATTAAAATAATTAAAATCAACCATTTGTAGGATTCAAAATAAATGTAATATTTTTACCACTACTACTAATATTTATCCATTGCTTTATTTATTTATTATTTTATTATTTTATTTTATTAATTGCTTAATTATTTAAATCACAACATAAAACCATACACCACATTAGATAAATCGTAAAATCACAATAACATACAAAGACCAATGCAACAACACAATGACTATGACTAAGATGCACAAACCAAGAAGGTACAAGACTGTTGACACCTCAGAACAGAGTTACTTCCATGTCACCTTTGCTCAACTTTGTGCCATTGGGTTGGTTCAATGCTCGCCCAGACCTATCGAAATAGGTAGAATCGAGTCTTATTCCTGCAAAGCCTGCATCCAACAAGGTGATATACAACATATATACATATAATCAATTACAAAGCATCGTGAGAAGGATTTGTAGTGTAGCAGGGTGCTCGCGAATGAGTGATGCTACCTGTCCCCTCACCAATTCATATCATCATCTATTGCATTATAAATTTACATTAATTTGCATCAATATCATCAATTACTATTGTCTAGTCTACTGTATTCCAAATAATTTCATCAAAACAATCGTAATAAAATATCATCATAATATCCATGGCATCATAAGAGCAATATAATTAGTAACAGTCTAAGCTACCACAACATAATATCAACAGTATCATCAAAACCACAGACAATGTCAAGAATCAAGCAGTAACATGAGGGGTATTACATCCTCCCCCCTAGAATTCAGCTTACTCCCGGAAGCCAGTAAAAAGATAAGAATAAGAATCCCTGATGCGAGAGGCATCCTCCCATGTAGCTGAAGCCTCATCATTCGGGTCCCACTGAACCCGCACCTGATCAATCTCTCTGCCTCTCAAGGTAAGTCGCCGACGCTGAAGCACGGCCACAGGCTCGAGTGCCAGCTGCCCATCCTCGACCTGAAGAGCATTGCAATCCAGAACATGAGTAACATGAGGAAAATATGGTCTAAGAACATAAACATGAAATACATCATGGATCCGCGACAAATTGTGTGGCAAAGCTAAACGGTAAGCAACAGGTCCAATCCGCTCCAACACCTCAAAGGGTCCAATGAAGCGAGGCGCAAGCTTCGAACCCTTTTCATAATGAATAAGGATCTTTCGTAGGTGCACTCGAAGGAACACCCGATCACCAACTGCAAACTGCCGATCCACTCTATGAGCGTCAGCATACTTCTTTTGTCTATCCTGGGCAGCTACAAGATGCTCCCGAATGCGAGACACCTGCTGCTCCATATCTCTAAGCATTTCGGGCCCAAGAAGCACCCTGTCCTCCAATCGATCCCAACTCAAAGGAGTACGACAAGGACGACCGTACAAAGCCTGAAAAGGAGCCATACCAATAGAACTATGGTACCCATTGTTATATGCAAACTCAACCAAGTACAGATAGTCCTCCCAACGTGATTGCTAAACCATGACATACATACGAAGCATATCCTCTAGCACCTGGTTAACTCTCTCAGTTTGACCATCAGTCTTAGGATGGTAGGTAGAACTGAAATTCAACTTAGTTCCCAAAGACTGCTGCAAAGATGTCCACAATGCAGATGTGAATACCGGATCTCTGTCAGAAATGATCCTCCGTGGTATCCCATGCAATCTAACTATATCATTCATGAACACCTTAGCAACATAAGATGCCATATACGAAGATCGAATAGGAGAAAAATGAGCTACCTTAGTCAATCTTTCAATTGTGACCATAATAGCATCATATCGTCTAGATGACATAGGCAACCCAACAATGAAATCCATGGAAATAACATCCCATTTCCACTCTAGAACAAGGTGAGGTTGTAGCAATCATGTTGGATGATGATGTTCATCCTTCACTCTCTGACATTCAAGACATCGAGCCACAAAGTCGGCGATATCCCACTTCATTCCTGACCAAAAATAAAGCAATCTCAGATCCGCATACATTTTCTTAACTCCAGGATGTGCCACGTAAGGTGCCTGATGCCCTTATGTCAAAATCAGGGTGTGAAGACTCTCTGAAAGAGGTACATACAACCGTCTAGAGAAACGCAAAGCACCATCTAAATCCAACGAATAACCAGCAAATTTCCCCTCCAAAGCTCTACTTGATTCTACCTCAACTTTCACCTCTGAATACCAACTATCTGAAGGAAGGACTGCAAGAGTTTGACTCTTCAAATCCACCCCAAGAGACATTGCAGAAACCTCATGCCTATGTCGACTTAGAGCGTCAGCCACCACATTTTCCTTACCCTGAATATACTTAACCTCAAAATCATACTCACACAAAAATTCCATCCACCTTCTCTACCTTGCATTCAAATTCGGCTGCGTGAAGATGTATTGCAAACTCCAATGATCTATATGCAACTCGAACCAGTGCCCTGACAAAAAGTGCCTCCATCTCACAAGAGCATGAACCACTACGGCCAATTCAAGGTCATGTGTGGGATAATTGAGTTCATGATCTTTTAATTTCTGAGATTCATAGGCAATCACTCTCCCATCCTGCATCAACACAGCTCCAAGACCCTCCAAAGAGGCATCAGTACAAACCACGAAATCACCTGAAGGATCTGGTACTGCCAAAATTGGAGCACTAGTCAGTTTTTCCTTAAGGGTTTAGAAAGCTAACTGACACTGCTCAGTCCAAGGAAATTTCTTTCCTTTCCTCTGAAGCGATGTGATAGGATGTGCAATCCTTGAAAAGCCCTGTATGAACTGCCGATAATACCGAGCTAGTCCCATGAAACTATGAATTTCTGAGACATTAGTGGGCACGGGCCAATCCATGATAGCCTGGATTTTAGCAGGATCAATAGAAATTCCCTCTCCAGAAATCACATGGCCTAAATATTGAACTTCAGTCTTATAAAAGTCACACTTTGCCAAATTGGCGTACAACTGGTTGTCCCTTAAGCACTGCAAAACCTACTTTAGGTGCACCTCATGTTCCTCCATAGACTTAGAATAAATCAAAATATCATGAAGAAACACGAGGACAAACCTATCCAAGTAAGTTCGAAACACCCCATTCATTAGACTCATAAAGACTGAAGGTGCATTCGTTAACCCGAATGGCATCACTATGAACTCGTAGTGTCTGTACCAAGTACGAAATGCAGTTTTATGAATGTCAGCCTCTGCTATCTACAACTGATGATACCCTGATTTAAGGTCAATCTTGGAAAATACCTTTGCCCCTTTTATTTGATCAAAAGGTCATCAATCCTAGGAAGGGGATAATGATTCTTTACTGTTACCTTGTTCAATTGTCGGTAATCGATACAAAGACAGAGAGAACCATCCTTCTTTTTGACAAATATCACTGGTGCTCCCCAAGGAGAAACACTAGGGCGGATAAACCCTTTAGCTAACAATTCCTCCAACTGCAGATGAAGTTCTTGGAGCTCCTACATGGTCATCCTGTAAAGAGCCCGAGAGATAGGCTCAGCTCCAGGCACCAGATCTATCCTAAAATCCACCTCTCGCTTAGGAGGCATGCCTGGTATCTCACTAGGGAAAACATCAGAAAACTCAGCAAGGAGAGGGTAATCATTCAATGACACCTCACGGCTAACCTCCGACTCAAGGTCACTAACCGATATTGCAAAGAGCTGACAACCCTGACGAAAACACCTTTTTAACTGCATAGCTGAGATCATTCTCAAAGAAACAAGCTTCTAAACACCCACTATTTCCACCTCTTTACCAAAATCATCCACACACCGTACTTCTTTACGGCGACAATCTATAAAAGCATTATGTGAGCTTAGCCAATCCATGCCCAAGACTACATCATAAGAACCAAGTGGAAGAATTCTGAGGTCCACCTTAATCGACATCACCCCTAACTCTAACCTACAACCCTACACAAGCTTCTCGACCACAACCTTAGATCCTGAAGCTAACTCAACCTGCCACTTTTCGCTTTGGTTTATTGCCCCCATTTTACATCGCTCAACAACTAAAGGAGATATAAAAGAGTCAGATGCACCAGAATCAAAGGGTACTAAAATGTTAGACTTATGCAATAAACTTGTAGTCTCAACGACGGTGCTCTGATGATCCGCCTGATGATTATCCACTATTGCGAAGACTCGGTGAGATCTCCCTGCATCACCCACTATCAGCTTGGACACAGCTGGTTTCTGACTAAACTCTGAAGTGCTCTTCTGAGGACACATCCTAGCAATATTCCCCTGCTACCCACACGAGAAACATCCAGAACCTCGACCAAAACCTCTTCCCCTGGATGGAGCATTCGATTGCTGGAAGCTCCCATGACTAGGTGGAGACTGAAAACTCAATGCAGGCTGTTCTGAACGTGTACGGTTCTGGTTCCGATCCCTGCGAAACTGAAGTGACCACCCTGTTGAGAAGTAGTATTCTTGTGCTTTGGTTGAGATTGTTGCTGCTGACCCCCTCTTGAAGGCACAAAACAGCTCTTAGAAGGTCCTGCTACCTGTGTCTGACCCCCTTGAGAACCAGTTCTAGGAGTGGGCACACTACCAATCTGAACTCCTACATGGCCACCCAAGGCCATAGCCAAGTTTTCTTCCACCAAGCGAGCCTTTTCGATAGCAACTTCCATGGTCTTTGGTTCGAAGACTCGTACACCACCACTGATGCGAGCGTTCAAGCCTCAAACAAAATGCTGAACCAACATCCCTTCATCATGACTAATCCCTGCATACTATTTCAGTTCATAGAAGCGTCGCTCATATTGTTCTACTGTCATTGCCATTTGCTTAAGATCGTGAAATTCATCTGCCCTATGCTGCCTCCAATGATCTGAGAGGAAGTGAGCCCTGAATCATTCCAAGAAAAATTCCCAAGTAACCATACTAATATCCATATGCAACTTTTGTTCCTCAAGTTGCCACCAAGTGGACGCAAAACCCCGCAAATGCATAACCGGACATCGAGCCTTGGTATTACTACCGTAGGCGTGCATTGCGAAGCATCGACCCAAATCAATTAGCCATGTCTCAGCTTCCAACCCTCCTCCAGAGCCATCGAAGGTAGGTGGATGAGCTCTCATTAAATCCCTCATATGGCCTGCTAATAAAGCATCCTGATCAACTGAAACTCCCCTATGCCTTGGAGACCTTTCTCTTTCTCTCTCAACTGGCTGATCCCCATCAGGTCTAGGACCCAATCTATCAAGAAGCTCACCCAGAAGATGCTGCAACTGACCATCCAACCCCGGCTGATCCGGGTTCGGTCCACCACCCGACGGATTTTTCTGAGAATTTTGTTGCTCCTCAGACTCAGGACCGTGAGAACTTGGCGGTGAAGTACTCAGTTGGTTGGCTCCATGGCCACCACCTCGGCCTCTTCCTTGACCTCTACCCCTACCTCTACCTCTGCCTCTAGGCATGCTTTTGTACAACAAGACAAAGGTACACATGAGCTCAAGAGCCAACAGGCAAAGGTTGCCTAATGGACATAACTACCCAGAGACCCCAGCGTGTGCAACCTTGGCTTTGATACCAAGTTGTAACGCCTACCGTGCAAGCCCCAAAGAACAAACAAATAAAGAATGCAAATATATATTTTTTAAAGTAAAACAACTAATCCACATCCCAAATATTAAATGTTCATAAACATACTCATATACTTCATTTCATTATGATACAAATAACATAATCGACTATGTTCTTTGGGGCACACGAGGTCACATCGAAATAGACATACTAAACATCAACTCATAAGATATCAAAAGGAACTATTAATGACAACATTAGATATATATATACATAGATTCCATCACAAGATAAAACTATGAAAAATCACATAGTCAAATAAAGTTACAAGTTGATAACTACATTACAACATCTTTCAAATTTTACATCATATCAATATAGTTTACATCACGATTCCCAATCATGTGGGATGAATACAAGATACAAGATTATCAAAATGCATAGAGATCTATTCGAACAAATCTTCAACTGGATGAGACTGAGCCAACGAACGTTGATGGGGAACCCAATGGTGTGCAGAGCACGTTCCACCCGACCACCTCCATGCTAAGAGGTGACATAGAAGTAACTCCGACCAAGAATTTCAACTGAAGTACAAACATACAAGAAGTACCAACATAGATCCATAACACAATACTCCAAATTACAATGAACAAACAATAACATCATATCATAGTACCATAAAAATACAAGAACGTAAATCAAATATAAATGAGATCATACAAGACCACAAAGCTTACTAAAGATGTATTAAAACAATAATCATAAATCAATTTAAATCAATTCAAACAAAAATCTAAACCAACTTCCATAACCTACTTCCAGAGGAACTCAATAAAGTAAAACACATGGGCAACTCGGGGAGAGTGTCATCGCATAGTCCTACATGGGCTGTCCAGTGCTCTTCCTCCCAACTGGAGGCGCCGGTCCCATCTATGGTTGTCCTGTGCCCTTCCTCCCAACTGGAGGCACCGGTCCATAGGGTGACTCACGCGGAGCCATAAACCTCTCGTGAAGATGAGGTCACGACCCTACTGACCATGGCCTTCTCAGCCTTCCATTAGTCTGCGGAAGCACTAATGAAGACGAGGCATCCATTTTTAAAATCTTATAATGATATTACTACCCAACCCTCCTAAGTTAATTATTAGGTTTTCACTTGATTACTAACTCACTCGTGGGTTATCCTGAGCCCTTCCCCTTAAACGGGGCGCCAGCCCCCACGAGGAGCCACTCTCCCCAGAGACCCAACCAAAAACAAAAAAAGAAACAAGGGTTGTACCATTCCAATCATAAACATCAAAATGCAACAACAAAAATATTACATGAGGCATAACTCATCTCGCAAATTAAATACCATAACAAAATCTCATAACTCGGTACACCCCATTCGTAATACTTAACTCAACAGAAACTCAAGATGAAAAGATATAAATTCAACAAAATCACAATCCTCTGGAAGACTATAGTTTTCAACATACTTTCACAAATTAACAGGGTTCCCACATCAATGAACTGACAATGTCCTGAACCCAACAAGCCTACAAGACTCAACTTCATAAAAAGATAACTTATTTAATTCCAACTAAATTCCATTTCCACAATATACACACTTAAAAACAAGAACTAAATTATTAGTGCTGACATATATTGACAAATTGTCTTTTGACTAGATTATCCTATCAAAATTCATAATTTAACAAATTAACAAAAAATTGCTCTCTATTTCCATATTTTCACTATAATAAAATTTTATTTTATTTAAACCAGAAAAAGAAACAATCTGCCTAAAGATAAAATTAATTAAATTAATTTAACAGTTAAATCAGTGAAATCTAATTAAATGAATTAATAAGTAAATATATACAAATATAAATATATATATATACATATATATATATGTACATATATATATATACATATATATATGTACATATATATATATACATATATATATATACATATATATATACATGTATATATATTTATAAAAGTATACACGCAGGTTAAAATTTAAAATAGAATTTTCGTTTAACAAAATAAACATATATCACTTCGAATGGGAATTTAAACCCATACAATACATGGGAATAAACGCCCGGCCATGGGCAGTCTACGGACTGTTCACGGCAGTCCGCAGACTGTCACACGGTACCAGTCGGCGGGGTGGTGGGTACGGCCGAGGCCGAACCACCACACAACCACAATTTAATAATATCCAAACAAAATATTAATAACAGCGTCGACGGGAAAATAACGAAGTTCAACGAATTTAATTTTCATTTACTATTTACACATGTATAAATATATATGTGTATATATATATATATATACTAGAATCTAAAAATTTCAAAATCACAGAAAAATAAACATTGTACTCTGTACAAGACAAATATTTTATAACATACATGCATAACAAGAATATCACAATCCCAGAAATTCATTGAAAGGAAATTGCTCTTTAAACATATATATATTTTTAAAACTAATCAACAGAAATACTGTTCATTTCCAAATTTCGAACAAAATCCCTTTTCAATAAACAACAGCACAAAACCCCTCAGAAATTCCATTTTAACAAATAACAATTCCAATCCCCGGTTAAATTTTCATTGATTAAACAATAACACAATAGATTTTCTTTCCACAAACATTTGATTTCCAACCCTAGATGAAAATTTTATACACAGAGAAACAATTTCTATTTTATTTGATGCTACAGAAAATAAATAATTAAAATGAAAAGAACCTGGTGTCCTGTGTTTGAAGAAGATCTGTAGAAGCTTAATCCCTCTCGCAGAACCAATTCATCGCTGCCGATTGTTCCCAGCAACAGATTCCCCAAATTCTCCTTCAAACCCAACCTTCTTCTTTTATGATTTCTCCAGAAAATAGAAGAATGCAGTGTTGAAAACAAAAATTCTCCAGAATTTCCACCACACCCAAACAAAGAAAACCCCTTATTAAAATCCATGCCCAGGAAACCCTTTCAATTTCCTCTTCCTGTGAATACTAGAGGTCACATTTCAAGAAATAAATCAAAATAATTATTAATCCTTTAATTCCTTTTGTTGCCTTTTTCATGCATTTACATTTGATTTTCTTTTATCATGCATTTGATTGAAAATTAAATAAATTTAAATCCAAAAAATTGAACTTTTATTTATATATATATATATATATATATATATATTCATCATCTCCATAATACTTTATTAAATAATTACTTTCATATTAAAATAATCAAAATCAACCATTTGTAGGATTCAAAATAAATGTAATATTTTTACCACTACTACTAATATTTATCCATTGCTTTATTTATTTATTATTTTATGTTTTTATTTTATTAATTGCTTAATTATTTAAATCACAACATAAAACCATACACCACATTAGATAAATCATAAAATCACAATAACATACAAAGACCAATGCAACAACACAATGACTATGACCAAGACACACAAACCAAGAAGGTACAAGACTGTTGACACCTCGGAACAGAGTTACTTCCATGTCACCTTTGTTCAACTTCTTGTCGTTGGGTTGGTTCAATGCTCGCCCAGACCTATCAAAATAGGTGGAATCGAGTCTTATTCCTGCAAAGCCTGCATCCAACAAGGTGATATACAACATATATACATATAATCAATTACAAAGCATTGTGAGAAGGATTTGCAGTGTAGCAGGGCGCTCGCAAACGAGTGATGCTACCTGTCCCCTCACCAATTCATATCATCATCTATCGCATTATAAATTTACATTAATTTGCATCAATATTATCAATTACTATTGTCTAGTCTACTGTATTCCAAATAATTTCATCAAAACAATCGTAATAAAATATCATCATAATATCCATGGCATCATAAGAGCAATATAATCAGTAACAGTCTAAGTTACCACAACATAATATCAACAGTATCATCAAGACCACAATGTGCCAAACAAAACCACAGAGAATGTCAAGAATCAAGCAGTAACATGAGGGGTATTACATAATGTTAGACTTCAATAACTATGATGTGCAATGGTGGCTTGTTGGGAGTGTATTAAGTTGTAAAATTATGCTTTAAAAAAAAAATGTTTGGGTTTTTCTAGCAAAAATCAAAGCATTGTGAGGGGGATTCACAGCGTAGCAGGGCGCTCGCGAATGAGTGATGCTACCTGTCCCCTCACCAAAACATATCATCATAAACTTTTACACCACATCATAAATTACAATTCTATAGTCTATTGCATTCCAAATAACTCCATCAAATGATCATAATAAAATGTCATCACAATAACCATGGCATCGTAAGAGTATAGTAATAGTCTAAGCTACCACACATAATAGCAATAGTATCAATCACAAATCACAATGTGCCAAACAGAAACCACAGTGAATGTCAAAATCAAATAGTAGCATGAGGGGTATTACAAGAATATTGTAAACAATCCTTTTGATTCAATAAAATGATGATAGCAGTTCTTTCTCAATCTCTTTTGTCTTAAGTTGCAAATGAATTGGTAAATGACTAGTTGTGATTGGAGTTTTCAATCCTTCTTTTTTTCCTATTTTATGAGGTATTTTGGCAAAGGATACATGTCTAAGTGTAGGTCATATGTTGTGTGCTAATTGCAGCTGATTATAGTTATGAAAACTATCTTTTCCTTCATGCAATAGGTTAAAATCAGCACCTCCATATGAAATACTTATGTGCTTCATGATTTTATATGAGTTGTGAACAAGTCAGGATCTTATTGAGTGATATTGTGATACATTGCAATAGTTAAACATAAGATTTTGGTGCATCAACTCTTAGGAAATAGTTTTCAATTTCAAGGAAGTCTTTCAAGCCCTTTTCTCGGTCAAGTTTAGTAGTTTAGGTTATCCATCAAAAGGAACCAACCCGCTCTAGAGATTCATCCTCATTATAAAAAACCCACAACTTGAGGATGATTCCATGTTACACAGGATGGAGGAGTGCGACTCAAACAGGGTGCAATCCTAAGTAATAACAAGCATATCACACAATTTTTGTACAATGATAGGAACAACACCTTACAACCTCATATTTGTGCTAAAGCTATCATTCCTTTAAAGTTGGATATTTTATCTTTGTGAGTTTCCCTTAAAAGGTTAATTGATGATGAAACTTGTTGATCCAAATATTTGCATCAACTTGAATTTCTCAATGAGCACTGATTGCAAGCCCTCAATCACCTTAAAGATTATTAGTGATCACTATCTAGGTAGTCAAGGTGTTCTTCCTAGAACTTTCAAGGTAGGTGACATGGTTTTTTATTAGAATTAGACAAATGTAAATGTTCTACCTATCCAAATGGGGAAGTTCAATAAAAATTGGTTAGTCCATTACGTTTTCATCTCTATGTATCATTCTAGTGCCTATGGATTTTCATCTATGGATGGGACACCTCTAAAAGAACTTGTTAATGCAATGCACCTTTGTCGATACTATGCATAGTGTCTATGTGTCACATATGTAATGCTTCTCTTTCATAGATTGTCTATGTGTCACATATGAATGATATTTCATAAGAGGGTGGTCAATTGAAACAAGAGCTATCTTAGTCAACATTTCCATAAGAAAATGCTACCTTGTGAAGAAAAAATGGTTTTCTAAATGATTTAATGTCATTTCATAGTACAGGTATAATTCAAAGGATTTACACATCTTTTCCATTCATTCATAAACATTACCTTTTTCACTAACTTTGAGAATCCTACAAATAAAAAATGCAAAAAATTGAGCATAAAGATTGTAACGCCCCGCCATGCAACCCTCGGGGAAGTTGCAATTTACTACACAAATGAACTAATTTTTTTTATTTTTATTTTTTAAATAAGAACAATTAGAACAATTAACATGCAAGTTAACTCACCATTTCCAACCAATCCCCTCAGGTTACGATACTGAGTTACTTAAACCCAAACAAGGAATAATAATTAACTAAAACATTTGATTACTTAAAACATTAAGAATGCATACAATCCATACATAATAATTTGCATCAAGAATATGACGTACCGCTTGATTCCAATGATATCATTACAACATGATTATAACACTCATTCCCCGAATGAGATAAATCCAATAAGCATGATTTCATATTACAAATTCCACCTCGAAAATAATGAGGGATAATAAATTACATTAAGACTGAAAGAATGAAGCATGAAGGACTGGATCCCATGAGCTCTCCAACTAGAAATCTCATCCACATGAACAAAACACTAACCCAACAGATTAAGGTACATGTTCCACCCAACCATGTGATACTTGAAGGCTCACTCCCCATGCTAGGAGATAGTAACAAGGAATCCTATACAAGACCATCCACCACTAGAACCATACAACCATAAGAATAGCACAAGTACAACTCCAACAATCACTGACGTAGGTCACATTGCTTCCAGAAATAAAGCAGATCAAGAATGATAAGAAGACCATGCACATAAACCCAAATACCAACTATTGTCGTAGAAAGAGTGTCATCACACAGCTCATCATGGGATATCCACATGGGAATCTTCCTAGGCTCCAGCCCCCACTATGAGTTGTCCTGGTGGCCTCTACCAAATCCTGACACCCATGCTCACTCATGCGGAATCAAATACCTCTCATAAAGACAAGGTAGATGACCTTGCCATTCCAAGCCTTCCCATCTCATCCCAAGTCTATACAAGCCCTTGCGTCCATGAGCGAGGCTCAATTATCTTAATTAGTGTGAAATACTACCTAACATCTAAGTACATTGATTTAGTTATCACTTGATTAAACCACTTCTGAAGGTTTCCCAGTTTACCTCTTTGGGTTCTGGCCCCTAACATAAGCCACTCTTCTACCCGAAAATGTACCAAATAAAACCAATCACTAAGGAAATCTTAAGTGCATACCAACATGATAAAACCACTCCAACTCTAGGAGAAACACATAAATAAAACTCACTCCAAACACTGGAGACAACAAAAGTCAAAACTCTCTCCAAATATTGGAGGCAACAAAGGTCAAAACCCTCTCCAAACACTGGAGAAAACAAAACACATAATTCACTCCTTCCAAAGGAGGCACAAACCACATAAACCACTTTTAATGCAAGGAGACAAACTATCCTCGTTCGTGAAAAATGGGTAAAACAACAAAATACAGCTATACACATTACCCAAGACAACACCAAGGTTGACTAACATAATGACAACTCATGCCAATAAATGAACCCCTATCTAGAAGGCTTTAAAACATTAACTCTATTTGCCCAGCATCGAGAAAGAACACAACATCATTTAAAAAGCATTTCAGGAAACTCAACAAGCTAACGTTAGGGTTTCCTAAACCCAAGCCAAGCACTGATATAATACACGAAATTCATTAAACAATTGGCATTATACGTTCATACTCAAAGAAAATCAACTCATATTAGGAATGTTAAAGAATTTAAACTCTAACCATTTAATTCTATTTTCCCCCATTATACAGAATATTCAAAGTGTAATTTTAAATAAAGTCATTGATTATAAAAATAAAATTTTAAAATAAATCATTTTAAAATTCCTAATAATATATTTAAACATCATTTACATAGGTGTCTCTAAAATATCATTTTAGATTCCAAGGTCTCCTGATTATTCATATTTGTCAAAAAAAAATCTTAAATAGAACACTATATTTTTCAACTATGATAGTGAAATAATCTTTTAATAAATATATATTTGTTTAACTCACAATAACCCATATTATTTGAATGATATAAATAATATATATATTTTAAATAATAAAACAACATATTCATTTTAAATTCAAATTATATAATATTGAATATTATATATATGTAATATTAGATTATATATAATATTATATATATACATATATTATATAAAATATAATATAATAAGAAATATTTTTTTTAAAATAAAATGAAATAAAAGAAATTTCACTGGGGCCAAACCACAAGGCACGCAACTGCCCTGCCTCCCCATGGACGGCGGGGCATGTGTGCTTTGCACGTAGTCTGCCCCCCATGGGCACAACCTATGTGCTCGGAACATAGTTCCCACCTCCCTAAGGGTGGTGGCCCGTGTACCCTACACACGGCTCACCTCCCATGGGTGGTGGCGGCGGTGGTGGTGGCGGTGGGGGTTGGCTTCCCCACCCCACAAAACATAAAAATGATTTTTTTTATTTTTTAATTTTAAAAACTCAATTTTAACAGAAACACAGTCTCCCCTGGGCTCAACAAAAAAAAGGGGAAACTATGGATAAAGAGAACAATTTCATTTCTTTTTTTAAGAAAAACCATTTCCAAGTTAAAGCATATAGATTTATATGCAAAATCCAAATTCTTTTTCACAGTCTAATTTGTGCAAATGCACCACAAAATTTTGAAATAAAACAACAAATTGGAAATGCAACAGTTGGGTTTAAAACTCAGTTTGAAATGCCCATTTCTTTTGGTTTTCTTTTGATTTAACCTTTGTTTGATTCTTGTTTTTGTTTTATTTTTCAGAATTTCAACAAAGTTTGCAAGTTTGAAACAATTTCTCATGGATTTTAATGAATTTAAACAACATTTCAAAGATTTCCCAATAGCATGATAAGGATTTAAACTCTTTTCAAAATGAAACAAAACAAATACAAGCAAGAACTTTATTTTTCCTCCAAGCTTGAAGAACTCCAAAATGGTGCTTTCAATTCCCCTTTTGAATTCAGCTCAAGCAAGAGTCTCAAATTCCTTCTCCAATCCAAGCAAAGCCACAACCAAGAAATCTTTTTCCCCAAATTGGAAATTTGAAAATTATATGAATTTACATTTGCTAAAATAGAGTTTTTTCTCATATTGGTCAAACCCCTAAAATATCTCAACCCACTAAATTTATTGCAAAATTTGGAGGATATTTCCATTTTTTTAAATTTAAAACAAATTTCTATTTTCTAATTCAAACCTCATGCACTTTTCAAAATTCACTAAAATAAAAGAATACAAACTTTGCAAATAAATTACTTTATGAATGATTTTCAAAAGTGAGATTCAAAACACATTCTCCTTTTATTTATTTATTTTAATTTATCTCCAACTATCCAAATATGATTTATATTTATATTTTGATTAAATGTTAATATCCAATAATTGCCAAAACAACTATCACATTTAATAAAACACCATCAATATAATTACTCAATAAACTCAATCTAATTTTATTAATTAATTCAAATCAATCAATAAAATAAATGGCATTTGAACATTGCAAATAAATACATTTAAACATCAATTTAACTATGCAAGCCATTTAATAACCTCTATAATTTAAAATTAAACAAATACTCAAGGTGAAATGAACCAAATTAAAACAACCAATCTGACAACAATTTGATGACACGCTATGACTAGGGTGACAACTTGGCACGAAAAACCTAGCTACTATCTCCCAATCAATTCTTGTTGGTCAATGGACACGCTCAAACCTGTGAACCAGGTGGAGTCGATGTCATGTACTTGTCAACCTGCTAAATTAATCCAAAACATCACATGCCATAAAGATAACCTCAGAATAAAATAACATCACATTTAAAATATAATATTCAAATCGTTTAATCAATTGCGATCAAAAGTAACCAAATTCCAAAGTCACAACATAAATAGAATAAAGTATTACAAAGAAAACACTGCCGATCCAAACATCCAAAATGGAGGGGTGTTACATCCTCCCCCCTAGGGTCAGGCTTACTGTTGGAAGGTTGCAAACACCCTTAGTACAAACTCCATAAGATCACACATAAACAATGGTTCTAAAACTGAACGACACCTTACCTCAACATTAAAACCACAACAACCCGTGCTATAATGAACCCAACCAAGCACACTGTGAATCTACACAATCAACATGGTGAAGCAACTACCAACCAAAATTCCAAAATACATATCCAAGGATTAACATACATATTGTATATATGCACCAATACACATCACCGAGAATCATCACAAGGGCACACATAGTGCGATATCATTATAATGTTTACTTAAGACAAGGTATGCAACATTATCACTTCAACATTCATTTAACATTTTGCATTTTGAATCAAGGTACAATAATTGAACATCTACATGATTTCCTAAGACTCAACAATAAACTTGGGGACTATAGGCTTCACAAACATGATGCACCTATTATACAGTTATCATTAACATGCAATGGTTTCCCTAATCCCTTTTCTCTAAACTTGACTTACTGCAAAATGATTTTCTATTCCTATTATACATTTTCCATGATTATGAATGCAACTTGGGGACTTAGGTTCTTTACCCAAGGTTTGATCTAATAAAACAAACCTTCATGAATACATAAGCATTTTCTCATAAGATACAACATACCATGGGTTTCAATACACCACAAACTCAAGGATAGACATCTTCGTTAAACCAGTGGGAAGAGAGAGAAGGCAAGAGATATTTATAATTCTAACATAGGCACGAATGCAATCATGGTTTCATCATCACATAATCACTTTCACACAAATGCATCAACCATATGATAGTATGCACAAATCTCTATGAACTAACAACATGATCCTTCATTTTCTATTACCATATTTCATAATTTCAATAAAATATAACATGTAAAAGCAACTTCAAAACCACATAGGGTCAATCAGGAAATCACTTGCACAATGAGTTCAAGCACAAGAAAACATGCATCAGATACTTGCATGGTGAAGAAAAAAAAACAAGACTCCAGAAGAGAATATACACCAAAGGAACTTCTTGGCACCCTCAAGGTCAAACAGACCTTCCAAGAACATGAGCAAAGAAATACCAAGCAAGGGTTATTCTAGGCAACACCTGTCACCTTCAACTCGACAACAAAATAATGTCCAACATGCTCACCCACAATCTAGGATACAGGGATGTAATTGATCTCAACCTCGAAAGATTCTCAACCAAGGGAATCACTCCAATCCTTAAGGGTAAGGAAAGACCTAGAAGGAATCATTCCTCCACAACACAAGACAAGGTTGGAAAACTCAACCCTCTAAAAATCCATACTAAGGCACTCAAGGCAAGAGGTCCTATGACTATCTCGCACCAACAAGCACTAGGAACACACCCAAAAAACACACTACAACCACACTTAAGGACCACTCAAGGGTCACATCCCTTTACACAACAAAAGAGCCATACATCAAGAAGGAAACCAATCAATACACACTTCTTGGTAGGCTTGAGGTCCTAACTAACCCTCACAAAAGCATTCATCAACAAGACATGCCAGGGTAGAAATAAAAACAAAGATAGTTGTCGTCCACCACACACAACACACCAAAAATTCACATGCTACACAATTGTCCATAATGCATTCTTCCAGTAGGAAGGATATTGGTGCATTGTACACTACACGGAGGATCCTATCCTTTCCACTAGTTTCCTACACCATTGGACCTACACCACGTAACAACAACTTCTGGGAAGGCAAGTGCGATCAACCCAAAATGGACAACATAAACTAACGAACAAAACACCTAGGTCAATGCCATCGCTCATAGTGCTTGGAGTATAACCTACGCAACTGACAACTTAATGGGTCCACATTATCCCAGAGCACCCAGTGTTTAAACTTGGGCTCTGATACCATGTGTAATGCCCCACCACACAACCCTAGGGGAAGTTGCAATTTACTACACAAATGAACTTTTTTTTTTAAAAAAATAAATAAAAAATAAGAACAATTAGAACAATTAACATGTAAGTTAAATCACCATTGCCAACCAATCCCCTAAGGTTATGAGACTGAGTTACTTAAACCCAAACAAGGAATAAGAATTAACTAAAATATTTGATTACTTAAAACATTAAGAACACATACAATCCATACATAATAATTTGCATCAAGAATATGAAGTACCACTTGATTCCAATGATATCATTTACAACATGATTACAACACTCATTCCCCGAAGGAGATAAATCCAATAAGCATGATTACATATTACAAATTCCACCTTGAAAACAATGAGGGATAATAAATTACATTAGGACTAAAAGAATGAAGCATGAAGGAATGGATCCCACGAGCTCTCCAACTGGAAATATTGTCCACACAAACAAAAATATGACCCAACAGATTAAGGTGCATGTTCCACCCAACCATGTGATACCCGAAGGCTCACCCCCTGTGCTAGGAGATAGTAATAAGGAATCCTATACAAGACCATCTACCACTAGACACAGGATAACTAACACTGACACAGCCAATCACATGAATCATACAACCATAAGAATAACATAAGTACAACTCCAACAATAACTGACATAGGTCACATTACTTCTAGAAATAAAGTAGATCAAGAATGATAAGAAGACCATGCACATAAACCCAAATACCAACTATTATCGTAGAAAGAGTGTCATCACACAGCTCATCATGGGATATCCATATGGGAATCTTCCTATGCTCTAGCCCCCACTATGAGTTGTCCTGGTGGCCTCTACCGAATCCCAACACCCATGCTCACTCATGCGGAATTAAATACCTCTCGTAAGGACAAGGTAGATGACCTTGCCATTCCAGGCCATCCTGTCTCATCCCAAGTCTATACAAGCCCTTGCATCCATGAGCGAGGCTCAATTATCTTAATTAGTGTGAAATACTACCTAACATCTAAGTACATTGATTTAGTTATCACTTGATTAAACCACTTCTAAAGGTTTCCCAATTTACCTCTTTGGGTTATGTTACCTAACATAAGCCACTCTTCTACTTGACAACATACCAAATAAAACCAATCACCAAGGAAATCTCAAGTGCATACCAACACAATAAAACCACTCCAAATCTAGGAGGAACACATAAATAAAACTCACTCCAAACACTGGAGACAACGAAAGTCAAAACTCTCTCCAAATATTGGAGGCAACAAAGGTCAAAACCCTCTCCAGACACTGGAGGCAACAAAACACATTATTCACTCCTTCGAAAGGAGGCACAAACCACATAAACCACTTTTAATCCAAGGAGACACAAACTATCCCCGTTCGTGAAAACTGGGTAAAACAACAGAATATGGCTATACACATTACCCAAGACAACACCAAGGTTGACTAACATAATGACAACTCATGCCAATAAACAAACCCCTATCTGGAAGTCTTTAAAACATTAACTCTATTTTCCCAACATCAAGAAAGAACATGCAACATCATTTAAAAAGCATTTCAGGCAACTCAACGAGCTAATGTTAGGGTTTCCTAAACCCAAGCCAAGCACTGATATAATACATGAAATTCATTAAACAATTGGCATTATACATTCATACTCAAAGAAAATCAACTCATATTAGCAATGTTAAATAATTTAAACTCTAACCATTTAATTCTATTTTCCTCCATTATACAGAATATTCAAAGTGCAATTTTAAATAAAGTCATTAATTATAAAAATAAACTTTTAAAATAAATCATTTTAAAATTTCTGATAATATATTTAAACATCATTTACATAGGTGTCTCTAAAATATCATTTTAGATTCCAAGGTCTCCTGATTATTCATATTTGTCAAAAAAATAAATTCTTAAATAGAACACTCATATTTTTCAACTATGATAGTGAAATAATCTCTTAATAATTTTATTTTTTTTTAACTTATTTTTTTTTAACTCACAATAACCCATATTATTTGAATGATATAAATAATATATATATTTTAAATAATAAAACAACATATTCATTTTAAATTCAAATTATATAATATTGAATATAATATTAAATATTATATTACATATATAATATTATATATATTACATATATTATATAAAATATAATATAATTAGAAATAGACATTTTAAAATAAAACAAAATAAAAGAAAGTTCACTGGGGTCGAACCCTAACTATAAAATATAATATAATTAGAAATTGACACACAATTTGCCCCCCATGGGTGCGGCCTGTGTGCTCGCCTCCCACGGGCGGCGGCCTTTGTGCACTGCACACAATCCACCTCCCTGCGGGCAGCGGCCTGTGTGCCCTGCACATGGCTTGCCTCCTGTGGGTGGCGGCGGTGGCGGCAGCGGCGACGGTGGTGGCGGTGGGGGTTGGCTTCCCCATCCCACAAAACATAAAAAATGATTTTTTATTTATTTTTAATTTTACAAACTCAATTTTAACAAAAACACAATCTCCCCTGGGCTCAAAAAAAAAAATGGAAACTATGGATAAAGAAAACAATTTCATTTGTTTTAAAAAAAAAAACATTTCCAAGTTAAAGCATATAGATTTATATGCAAAATCCAAATTCTTTTTCACAGTCCAATCTGTGCAAATGCACCACAAAATTTTGAAATAAAACAACAAATTGGCAATGCAACAGTTGGGTTTAAAACTCAGCTTGAAATGCCCATTTCTTTTGGTTTTCTTTTGATTTAACCATTGTTTGATTCTTGTTTTTGTTTTCCTTTTTAGAATTTCAACAAAGTTTGCAAGTTTGAAACAATTTCTCATGGATTTTAATGAATTTAAACAACATTTCAAAGATTTCCCAATAGCATGATAAGGATTTAAACTCTTTTCAAAATGAAACAAAACAAATACAAGGAAGAACTTGATTTTTCCTCCAAGCTTGAAGAACTCCAAAATGGTGCTTTCAATTCCCCTTTTGAATTCAGCTCAAGCAAGAGTCTCAAATTCCTTTTCCAATCCAAGCAAAGCCATAGCCAAGAAATCTTTTTCCCCAAATTGGAAAATTGAAAATTATATGAATTTACATTTGCTAAAATAGAGTTTTTTCCCAAATTGGTCAAACCCCTAAAATATCCCCACCCACTAAATTTATTACAAAATTTGGAGGATATTTCCATTTTTTTAAATTTAAAACAAATTTCTATTTTCTATTTCAAACCTCATGCACTTTTCAAAATTCACTAAAATAAAAGAATACAAACTTTGCAATGAAATTACTTTATGAATGATTTTCAAAAGTGAGATTCAAAACACATTCTCCTTTTATTTATTTATTTTAATTTATCTCCAACTATCCAAATATGATTTATATTTATATTTTGATTAAATCTTAATATCCAATAATTTCCAAAACAACTATCACATTTAATAAAACACCATCAATATAATTACTCAATAAAATCAATCTAATTTTATTAATTAATTCAAATCAATCAATAAAACAAATGGCATTTCAACATTGCAAATAAATACATTTAAACATCAATTTAACTACGCAAGCCATTTAATAACCTCTATAATTTAAAATTAAACAAATACTCAAGGTGAAATGAACCAAATTAAAACAACCAATTCGACAACAATTCGATGACAAGCTATGACTAGGGTGACAACTTGGCATGGAAAAACTAGCTACTATCTCCCAATCAATTCTCGTTTGTCAATGGACACGCTCAAACTTGTGAACCAGGTGGAGTCGATGTCATGTACCTGTCAACCTGTGAACAAAGAGTACATCATGCATGCATAGATATATAATATGATCAACACACTGTGAAGAGGAAATCTCAGAATCGTAGGGCACTCACAAGTGAGTGATACAATCCCATCCGCTTCACCAATACACAATTGTAACTGATAATTCTAACATCAATGATTTGATCAGCAGCATAAAACATCATTAAATTCAATATCTGCTAAATTATTCCAAAACATGCCATAAAGATAACCTTAGAATAAAATAAGATCACATTTAAAATATAACATTCAAATTGTTTAATCAATTGTGATCAAAAGTAACCAAATTCCAAAGTCACAACATAAACAGCAAAATTATTACAAAGAAAACACTGCTGATCCAAACATCCAAAATGGAGGGGTGTTATAGAGATTTATGTAGAGGCATGACATCATTTCCTAATACCTCCATAAAAGTTTGTTGAGAAAACTCTAGTTCATCATTCTCAAAATGAAGAACCCCAATATTGTTTAACAATTGAATGGATACTTCTTTGCTCTTCTTTAGAAGAGACTTTGGCATCTTTACAGAATTTAAGGCTACACTGGGGTTTGAAAATATTAATAACTCATCCAGCTTGATAAATGCATGGGCATCGTGTGGATCTATGTGAGCTTCCTTTCATAAAATTTCCAAATCCTTGTCTTCCTACCCTTGCTGAGCATATATATGGCCTACAACTTTTAGGTTGTCACATTTCTAAGGGTGGACCTCTAAAACCTTTTAAAAATTTCAGAGAGAACTCTTAAGATCTCCCAGCTTCAATTGAACATGTCCTAGCCCAAAGTATGGCAGCAAAAAATCCTATGGCCTTTGGATTTCCTTGACTATTGCCATGTAGTAGTAGCCAATAGTGTGATAATTAAAAGGAAAGTAGAGCACAAAATACACCTTCCTAATACTAATCTTTAGAGAGAGAAGAAAATAAACTATTTAAAACTTTCCAATTAAAATTCATTTTGTAGACACCGAAAAATGTTTTGTGAGCATCTTTTTCTTGGTTGTCATCCTTTGATAATTGAATAATTTTAATTATTTAATTAATTTTCTTTCTAATCTTTATTCTATCCCGATCAATTAAATAAATTAATTTTGTCACTAATATTCCTCATTCTTCAATAATTAAATAAATTGCTATTTATTTAATTATTCGCTTGTCATCTTTCGATAAAGGTTGAATAATTAATATTAATTATTTAACTATTCATTCCATCTTTATTTCATCTATTATTAAATAATTATCAAAATTATTTAATTATCCATGTGTCTCTTGAATTAAATAATTAAGTCAATTCAATTATTTAATATCCCTTTTTCACATTTCCTCTCATTTAACTAAAATAATTATGCAAATTATTTTAATTGAATATCCATGTAACGTCTCGCCATGTGAACCCTAAAGGACAACAAAACAAATTTTTTTTTTTAAGTGAAACATTGCATAAGATTAATATGTACCTTCTTAACATGAAAAGCAATTATACATTTGAAAAGTCATCTATGTCCTCTGGGGTACACAAGATGGTCATTATGATTCCTAAACTTTAATTCAAATGAAAGCAAGTAAAAACTGAGATTACATAATGATAACATACAATCATCTAGAAACAATAGAGAGAAAAACTATATGTAATACCCCCATGTTTGCTGATACATTAGAGACTTTTGGTATTTCATTATTATGGATACTCTGTGATACTCTATGTGATGGTTTTATATCTGATCATGTGTGGTTCTTAGTTAATTTGCTTACTGCTCTTTACATTATGTGTGACAATTGATGATACATGTAACGCCCCGCCGTGTGAACCCCAAAGGACAAATACATAATAATTACAACACAATTTTTTTTTTTTTAAGTAACATAACATACATGTAATACACATTAAGATATGGCATGAATTTCATTTAAGTAGATTCATTAGCACATAAATCCCTTGGGGTACACGAGGAGTCATCACGAGATTGAGATCCACACAACGACAATAAAGAATAAAATCCAAAGATATAACCCATAACAAAATAAACATTAACAAATATAACACATACATGATAATCATTGATAAGAAACCATCAGAGTACATAAATACAACATAAGCATAATTAACTTAACACATTGAATAACAATTGCAAATAGCCACATAAGGTTTAATGTTACATTACAATACAATGTTCAAGAAGTACAAGGATACAAAAGTGTTTCCAAACATAAATGGAAACCATACACAAGAATCATGATACAAATGAATAGATGAAAACTGGCTCCATGACGGATACAACTCTGGAGTCGCTACAATAGCACCAATCCACACCTCTTAATCCTCGATTGGGGACCCAATGGGGTGCTTGGCATGTTCCACCTGACCATGTGAGTCTGAAGACCCACCCCCCGTGCTAGGAGCTGACAAGAAGAGTCCTCAACCAAGAACATCCAAACACGGCATCACAAGACTTAACGCCATACAAAAGTATCATAAAACTCAAGGATTACAATGACACAATCAACAACATCCAAGAGTCAACATAATAACTTAAAGTCATAAATCCCATCACATAAATCAAAGCAATGACCAGTAAACAAGTAATAAAAAGATGATCATGAAACACTTCCAAATTAAACTGAATTAATAAACATATCACAATTCCAAATTGCAATTAAACAATACAATAACATTATATCACAGTACCATAAAAATACAAGATCATAAATCAAATATAAACGAGATCATACAAGACCACAAAGTATACTAAAGATGTATTAAAACAATAATCAATTTAAATCAATTCAAACAACAATCTAAACCAACTCCCATAACCTACTTCCAGAGGAACACAATAAAGTAAAACACATGGGAAACTAGGGGAGAGTGTCATCGCATAGCCTACATGGGTTATCCTGGCCCTTCCTCCAAACTAAAGGCGTTGGCCCCATCTATGGATATCCTGGCCCTTCCTCCTACTTGAGGCGCGGCACCATAGGGTAGCTCATGCGGAGCCGATAACCTCTCATGAGGACGAGGTTACGACCTTGCCAACCACGGCCTTCTCAACCTTCCATTAGTCTGCGGAAGCACTAATGAAGACGAGGCATCCATTTTTTAAAATCTTGTAATGATATTACTACCCAACCCACCTAAGTTAATTATTAGGTTTTCACTTGATTACTAACTCACTCGTGGGTTATCCTGTGCCCTTCCTTAAACGGGCCGGCCCCCATGAGGAGCCACTCTCCCTAGAGACCCAACAACATAAAAACCAAGGGTTGTACCATCATAATTTGAACAAAGAATCATAAAAGCGTGTGAGGCATTACCCATCTCGCTAACAAGTACAAAACCAGAGTCTCACAAAGTTTCGTACAACCCTTTTCAAAATAATGATACCAATACACTTGCCACTTGGAAGTTCCAAAAGAATGACTCTCCACAAACGAGAGTAAAGAAAAACAATATAGTTCCAACAAGAAAACTTAACAATTGAAAAACTCCTCAACGAAAGGTAAAATAATGAGGAACCATCAAAATCAACCATTAAGATCAACATCTCAGCAAAAAAGATCAATAAAGAAACAATAAGAAACAAGTACTCCCTTGCCTCTGGAAGATTTCCCATTCAAAGAACTAACAACAGTAACAAGACCCCAAGGAACGAGTCAACAGACATAAGGTAGTGAGTGGAAACATCCCACAAAATCATCACAATTAAATTTAATACACTTTCGACCGGTAACCAAGGGAGACCTCTATTTCTCCTCCTAGGTTACCCAACCATACAATACTCAACAATCATACAATTTGAATCCTAACAACTCAAACCTAATCAATAACTAATACAATAGAACAATCAACCAAAGGCACAAACCTAATATGAAAATTACTCCTCTCAAATAAAGAAATCAATCCAACTCTGGTGTTCTATCTAACTATCCCTATAAAAGACTTACCATCAACAATTAAAGGAGTACAAGAGAGATCAACATTTAAAAGATCATCTAATTTTACTTACGTAGAGCAAACACCCAAAAGAGCAAGGCATCCATAACATACAAACTCTATTTTTCATTATTTCTAATTTAACTATTCCCCTTGAAGCTAACCAAATTAAGAATAAACTAATCTATCAATGTTACACAGATTATCAAAAAATTAACATAAGAAAATCTCTCTCTAATCACTTTACTAACTTACTCATTAACGCATCACATTATACTCACAACTTAACAACCTAATAAATCTAATTTATTCCTTTGCACTATAATTCACAAGTAATTGTAGCAATATTTATTCTACGTAACCAACTACATAAAGAGTCTACAAGATATTAAAATCCATTAACTACATCCTTAATTAAATACTAGTCCACACTAAACATTTCTCATAATTTAAGAAACAAGCATTCATATATTTATATATATAACACCTACTTGAGTTCGCAATAATTTAATTCAAAACTCCTAAATTGAATCATAATTCCCTTAATTCTATAATTCCATTATAAGGGAGTACTATGCACTCAATATTCTAGAAAATATATGTCTTCATTAATTCATATTGTTTTTCATTATTATAAGAGAATTGATCGAAACACAACGAGTTCAACCAAGTGTCCTTCCTACCAAAAGGCATTACAAATAATATATGTTTATTCATTCCAGAATATAACTAATACAATTAAGTGGTTTTAAAATCCCATCCTACAAGAGCCAAAACTTCACTGCTAAAATACCCTGCTTCAATATTTTATCTCCATAATGAGGGTATATTTACATACCTATTCATATGAAGATAGAATACCAAAATCCAAACGTACACTGCAAGGAGAACAACATATGTTGATGCAGCAACTATGGAAGAGTCCGCAGTTTATCAAGGGAGAGTAATTCTAAATTACTTAGTGAAAAATTCTTCTAAATTGGATCCACTAATTTGAACAAAAGCTGAGACAGGTTGACAATAAAATCAGAGAGATTATTTAAACCGTTAAAATTCCTATTATGTTCAAGTGCGTGGCAGAGACAGGTGGACAATGAAAATTAGAGAGATTATTTAATTTCTACACCCATGCAAGTCTAATAGCCTTAGCTATGGCGGGTTGCCAAAGGTATCAGGGAGATTATATAAATTTAGATTACCAGACTATGTGAAGGAGCTCATCTAAACACTATATCCAATAACATCAATTTCTCTCAGCTTCGACTGAACAGAGGTAATTGGCAAAGGCTTGAAACATTGCGCAGACCAAGAGAATTAAATAATCTGCTCATTGGTCCTCAATTTCTTTACTTGAACAAACTGCTCATTGACGGCATCAGAGAAGACACACAAACCAATCTTCCTCCAAGTTTGAGATGGTTATGGTTGCAAAAAAACGTGAAAAGCCATTTTCCTTTAGTCTCGTGGATAACATTTGGGATTTTGATAATAAAATCAGAGAGTTTATTTAAATCTATACACCCTACCATGTTCAAGTGTTGCAGCTGTGACAGGTTGCCAAGTATATCAGAAAGTGAATATTGGAATTTGGAACTATCGCCATCTACTTGCATTATTAACAAATCTCACACATTATTCATGAGACGGAAGGGAAGGAGAAAGATGAGGCCCAAATACGTGACTTCAGAGAACATATGTAAAAGTTGAGAGAGGAACAATTCAATTGTTTGAATTTATCAAGAAATCATAGCCTGTCAATCATAAGATAGTAGGGATATCAATCATACTTGGTTCCTCTATATCATGATGAACTTCGAAAGGAGACAGATTTCACACGCCTTCTAAGCATCACCATCATTAGACACCCCATGAAAACTTAGGACTCTGGAAGATAATATCGCATATTTCCATATGAAACCTCCTTTTACTGTGTGCCTTTCCAAAATGGTTGTGTTGCAAAACGAACAGTTCTAGTACACAGATTTCATTTTGCAACATCATGAGTCACCCCTTGCAGTCACTTTCGATCACCCTCGAGAACTCACTTGCCATCTTGGAATAGACTCGATATTTCCCTCTTCTTCACCCCATGCATCGGTCTTCCAAATCCCCCATAGCATGGTCATGCTGTTGTGAACATATTTCAAGTTTTATTTTCAGCAAGCAACATCAAAAATCATATATTAGAAAACATGCGCATCCTTGCCCAGTGTACCCGATTTTCTATCTGTGGGCTCTCTCGCCATCTCAGAATGGTCCCCTATTGGACGTACTTCGATGACCAGAAAGATCCACCAATGCTTCACCTTCCATCCTCCAACCCCCCCAAAAAAATGAACCATTTTTTTAAAGCTAAATATAGTTATTATTTTATTTTTCATATTCTACCATTTTCTTCGACTTCCACATGCTTTTCAGTTACAAAGAGGCTTTAGTTAAGAACAAAATTTATGCGGAGCAGTTACAAAACCTTACATGTGAAAATTCTATAACTAGATCTGACATAATATTGCATTTAATTTTGTTTAACTTCTATTTTATTTAATACTTCAAAACACAAACCGAATAGATTGAATCAATTCAAATCATGCCAATCAATTAAAATCTATTGGCAATAATATTTACTCTTCACGACATTTGGATAATTACCTTTGAATAACTTAATAAATTCTTAATTATTAACGAATATCATTAAAAGAATGCTTTTTACAAAACAATTAATTAATTAATCTATTAATAATTCTTTACTTAATATTTTATAAAACTAATTTATTTAATTTTCATCTTAATTTCTAGTTTTATTTACTCAATGCTATTTTAATTAATTGAGTACAAATCCCATAAAATATTATGTTAACTGCATAAACTAATCACACAAAACAACAATAACGTAATTAAACACTTACACAAAATTCGGAAAGGTCACAACGGAGGGGCACTACATCCTCCGCCCCTAAGCTTCGACTTACTCCTGGAAGTCGATCTCAAGCATAACATGGTACACCACAATATCAATGATCATAAGCACATCAACACCATAAATTAAAACATCAATTAAACGTCATCAAGTAAGCAATGAAAATTAGACAAACCAAAATAAGGAAATGATACCAAAACAAAAGTGGTGGCAGGGTTGCAACCAGACCAATTTGACAAACACAAGGACAGATGATGAACTAGGTTGGGGAAACTTTCTTGTCAGTTCCTATTTTCCACATCAATCCCATTGGGTGTTTATGATGCTCGCCGTGTCCTGACAATGCAGGTGGAATCGGGACTTAGTTCCTGCAATCCTGCATGCAAACAAACATTGTGCACAATACATATATATCACAAATACATCGTGAGAGGAAATCCCAGCATAGTAGGGCACTCGCGAGAGAGTGATACCACACTGTCCCTCCCACCAAACCACACGTAATAGTCAAAACAATTCTAGTAACTCGTAAAAAAATTTGCTTCTTATTAGTTAAGAAATATTCACATAAGGATGCTAACTGTAAACTTAATTCATCTACTATATCAAAATGAATTACTACTTGAAATTATAAGTATCTATAACTACATATTACAATTGCATTACCTTTATCACTTTGTTTCTGAAGCCAACTTCCTGTAAATCAAAAGCTACCATAGAACATTGCACATTAGTACCAATAATTCAAGTTGCATCTTAACCTCAAGATACTATATTCTACTAAAATTCATAGAATAATTATCCACAAAACCTCACATCTTCGTTAAAACTCATAATTTCCACACAAAGAACTTCACTATAACCATTATTCAACACCAAATCAATATCAATAAAAGGGTAAAATTTTACACCTTCCCAGATTCAAGAAAACATAATTCATCACTCAAGGACAACAAAATCACAGATTTCATGCATACATGACATATTCACACACATAAAACACATCACCAAGAAACACATCACACTAAAACTCAAGGGTCCATAGAGCATCCCTGACAGGAATGATATCGGTGCATTACGCACTACACCGAGGGTCCTATCCTTTCCCATCAGTTTCCTGCACCATCGACCCGACACCGGTTAACAGAAGAAACTCAGATTCACAACAATGACAAAAGAAAAGTAAAACTCAAGACTCAGGGGTATAAGCACAAGGTTACATAGTGAGCACACATAGTGCCCAGTGTATGAACCTAGGCTCTGATACCAATACACTTGCCACTTGGAAGTTCCAAAAGAATGACTGTCCATAAACGAGAGTAAAGAAAAACAATATAGTTCCAACAAGAAAACTTAACAATTGAAAAACTCCTCAACGAAAGGAAAAATAATGAGGAACCATCAAAATCAACCATTAAGATCAACATCTCAGCAAAAAAATCAATAAAGAAACAATAAGAAACAAGTACTCCCTTGCCTCTGGAAGATTTCCCATTCAAAGGACTAACAACAGTAACAAGACCCCAAGGAATGAGTCAACAGACATAAGGTAGTTAGTGGAAACATCCCACAAAATCATCACAATTAAATTTAATACACTTTCGACCGGTAACCAAGGGAGACCTCTATTTCTCCTCCTAGGTTACCCAACCATACAATACTCAACAATCATACAATTTGACTCCTAACAACTCAAACCTAATCAATAACTAATACAATAGAATAATCAACCAAAGGCACAAACCTAATACGAAAATTACTCCTCTCAAATAAAGAAATCAATCCAACTCTGGTGTTCTATCTAACTATCCCTATAAAAGACTTACCATCAACAATTAAAGGAGTACAAGAGAGATCAACATTTAAAAGATCATCTAATTTTACTTACGTAGAGCAAGCACCCAAAAGAGCAAGGCATCCATAACATACAAACTCTACTTTTCATTATTTCTAATTTAACTATTCCCCTTCTATCTATGTTACACAGATTATCAAAAATTAACATAAGAAAATCTCTCTCTAATCACTTTACTAACTTACTCATTAACGCATCACATTATACTCTCAACTTAACAACCTAATAAATCTAATTTATTCCTTTGCACTATAATTCACAAGTAATTGTAGCAATATTTATTCTAAGTAACCAACTACATAAAGAGTCTACAAGATATTAAAATCCATTAACTACATCCTTAATTAAATACTAGTCCACACTAAACATTTCTCATAATTTAAGAAACAAGCATTCATATATATATATAACACCTACTTGAGTTCGCAATCATTTAATTAAAAACTCCTAAATTGAATCATAATTCCCTTAATTCTATAATTCCATTATAAGGGAGTACTATGCACTCAATATTCTAGAAAATATATGTCTTCATTAATTCATATTGTTTTTTATTATTCTAAGAGAATTGATCGAAACACAACGAGTTCAACCAAGTGTCCTTCCTACCAAAAGGCATTACAAATAATATATGTTTATTCATTCCAGAATATAACTAATACAATTAAGTGGTTTTAAAATCCCATCCTACAAGAGCCAAAACTTCACTGCTAAAATACCCTGCTTCAATATTTTATCTCCATAATGAGGGTATATTTACATACCTATTCATATGAAGATAGAATACCAAAAGCCAAACGCACACTGCAAGGAGAACAACATATGTTAATGCAGCAACTATGGAAGAGTCCGCAGTTTATCAAGGGAGAGTAATTCTAAATTACTTAGTGAAAAATTCTTCTAAATTGGATACACTAATTTGAACAAAAGCTGAGACAGGTTGACAGTAAAATCAGAGAGATTATTTAAACCGTTAAACTTCCTCTTATGTTCAAGTGCATGGCAGAGATAGGTGGACAATGAAAATCAGAGAGATTATTTAATTTCTACACCCATGCAAGTCTAATAGCTATAGCTATGGCGAGTTGCCAAAGGTATCAGGGAGATTATATAAATTTAGATTACCAGACTATGTGAAGGAGCTCATCTAAACACTGTATCCAATAACATCAATTTCTCTCAGCTTCGACTGAACGGAGGTAATTGGCAAAGGCTTGAAACATTGTGCAAACCAAGAGAATTAAATAATCTGCTCATTGGTCCTCAATTTCTTCACTTGAACAAAATACTCATTGACGACATCAGAGAAGACACACGAACCAAGCTTCCTCCAAGTTTGAGATGGTTATGGTTGGAAAAAAATGTGAAAAGCCATTTTCCTTTAGTCTTGCGGATAACATTTGGGATTTTGATAATAAAATCAGAGAGTTTATTTAAATCTATACACTCTACCATGTTTAAGTGTTGCGGCTGTGACAGGTTGCCAAGTATATCAGAAAGTGAATATTGGAATTTGGAACTATCGCCATCTACTTGCATTATTAACAAATCTCACACATTATCCATGAGACGGAAGGGAAGGAGAAAGATGAGGCGCAAATACGTGACTTCAGAGAACATATCTAAAAGTTGAGAGAGGAACAATTCAATTGTTTGAATTTATCAAGAAATCATAGCCTATCAATCATAAGATAGTAGGGATATCAATCATACCTGGTTCCTCTATATCATGATGAACTTCGAAAGGAGACAGATTTCACACACCTTCTAAGCATCACCATCATTAGACGCCCCATGAAAACTCAAGACTTTGGAAGATAATATCGCATATTTCCATATGAAACCTCCCTTTACTGTTTACCTTTCCAAAATGGTTGTGTTGCGGAATGAACAGTTCTAGTACACAGATTTCATTGTGCAACATCATGAGTCACGCCTTGCAGTCACTTTCGATCACCCTCGAGAACTCACTTTCCGTCTTGGAATAGACTCGATATTTCCCTCTTCTTCACCCCATGCATCAGTCTTCCAAATCCCCCATAGCATGGTCATGCTGTTGTGAACATATTTCAAGTTTGATTTTTAGCAAGCAACATCAAAAATCATATATTAGAAAACATGCGTGTCCCTGCCCAGTGTACCCGATTTGCTATTTGTGGGCTCTCTCGTCATCTCAGAATGGTCCTCTATTGGACATACTCTGACGACCATAAAGATCCACCAATGCTTCACCTTCCATCCTCCAACCCCCCGAAAAAAATGAACCATTTTTTTAAAGCTAAATATAGTTATTATTTTATTTTTCATATTCTACCATTTTCTTCGACTTCCACATGCTTTGCAGTTACAAAGAGGCTTTAGTTAAGAACAACATTTATGCGGAGCAGTTACAAAACCTTACATGCGAAAATTCTATAATTAGATCTGACATAATATTGCATTTAATTTTGTTTAACTTCTATTTTATTTAATACTTCAAAACACAAACTGAATAGATTGAATCAATTCAAATCATGCCAATCAATTAAAATCTATTGGCAATAATATTTACTCTTCACGACATTGGGATAATTACCTTTGATTAACTTAATAAATTCTTAATTATTATCGAATATCATTAAAAGAATGCGTTTTACAAAACAATTAATTAATTAATCTATTAATAATTATTTACTTAATATTTTATAAAACTAATTTATTTTATTTTCATCTTAATTTCTAGTTTTTTTTACTCAATGCTATTTTAATTAATTGAGTACAAATCCCATAAAATATTATGTTAACTGCATAAACTAATCACACACAAAACAACAATAACGCAATTAGAAACTTACACAAAATCCGGAAAGGTCACAATGGAGGGGCACTACAATACATTATACATAGATGATTTGATTTATTATGCAATGGTAGTTCTTTAAATTTATATGCGATAATGATATTATGTTTGCGATGTCATGCTCAGTATTTATGGTGGAAGGACGGAGTAGTACCACTCGCTTGCGAGTGCCCTATTACCTCGCTAATTCCTTTCGCCATGTGTTGCAGTGGAGATTATATGTACTTGACGTTTATCTGTTTGCAGGAATTGCAGGATTAAAGTCTCGACTCCACCTGCTTTGACGGGACAGGGCGAGCACAAATTAAGCCCAACGGGTGCGATGTGGTTAGAAGGGAGTTGTTAAGGAAGGATTTCCCGACTCAAGTCCGTCGTTTTGTATGAGGTTGTCGAGTCATGTGTTGATCTGAGTGTTGTCTTGATATTTCGATTATTCTGGAGTTAAATGATATATTTAATTTAATTATGTTGATAGTTAATTTAATTATTTTGGAATTAAAAGATTAAATTAAATTTATTTTTATGAGTTAGTAAGTATTGAGATTTAATTATATTCTAGTTAAAAGTTAATTTTTTATAAAATTTGTTTTAATTAAATTTAGAATTAAGTGGAAGTAATTTTAAAACAAAAGAAATTATTGTTAAAAATTAAATAAATAAATCATAATAATAATAACTAATTAAAATTGGAGAAACTTGTGGGAGTTATTCAGAGAATGAAATTAGTTATTTTTGGAAATATTTTTATGAGAGGAGGAAAGAGGTAGACGGGGGGAGATTTTTCTTTTGGGAGATTTGTCTGGGAATTTTTGGTTTTCGGAAACGAAGTTACAAAAAGAGGGGCAGTGTTGGAAAGGAGAAGGAAAGCATCAGGGCTGGATTCTTCTACACCCATAGGACGTCAGGTTCCTCTTATAATACCTTTCTAGTTATTAAAAAAATATATATATTTTTGGCTGTTCTGTTTCAAGAATTTCGATTTGTGCATTTGTTTGTTTTTAAAAGGGTTTTTTTTTTAAATCTCTACGTGAAAATTGTGGAAATTGAGTCTGTGTGTATAGGGGGTTCTCTCTATTTTGAAAACTGTTTTTAATATTGGGTAAAATTGCAGTGATTAGTTCTTTGTGATCTAAAGAAAGACTTCCAGTTTAATTTGTCAAACCCCGATTCAAGTTAAACGTTCAGGCTTATAATTGCGTTGAAACAGAAATAGAATTGTATAAAAATGTTGTTTAAATCGTTATGCTTCATATATGTTTATTTCCACAGATATTTATTTAGTCTGGTCGCTAGTGTGAATTTATTAAAAGGGATAACCCGCGCATTTTTATTTATATTCAGATTTCTGTCTGTTTGAAATTTGGGTATCCATATACAGAATGGAAGGGCTTTGAGTTGATTTTATGTTCCTACCTGTTTAATTTTTGGACCAAATTATTCTTGTTTTGTGTATGGGCGGAATAATATTCCTGCATGTAGTTGCATTCAAATTTTATTTGTATCACACATCCACCTTTTTAGATTTATGAGTTTACCTTTTTCTACTTCGAAATGTGTGTTATGTTGGCTCATATTGTTTCGGGTTCGTCCTTTTATCTATGAATTGGAAATTTTGCCTTCTTCATTTTATTAGAAATTGTAACTGGTATGGCCGTTATTCCTGTTCGTGCCTATACTCTTGCCTCGGATCAGATTTCTGTGAGTTTGTGAGGAGGTCGGCAATGACCATACTTCCCCGACCTTCATTCCCTGCGGCTGAGTACATAGGTTTCCCTTGTCTCTCGTTGGTTGGCCTGTCACGTACAGTAACGTCTATTGGCAATTAGCTATAAGATTTCATTGTATAGTGTGTTCGTTATTAGTTCTTCCCTATGCATATTACTCGTTGTTTAATGTGCATCCATTAAGGAATGTATTTGGATTGTTCTTCCGTGCCTTACTTTTAGTTGTATACACATATATAGTTTTAGTTTGAAAGTTGTATCATTTAGTTTGGCTGAATGCGTGACAAAGTGGAACTTATCTGTTGCGTTGGAACGAAGTTTTATCGCCTGGTTCGTTTGATTTCTATGTTCAATTAATATGCTCTATGGCCATTGTCTGTCCTTTTTGCCAGTCCATTCATTTTGGTCGATACACATTGTATCCTTCATTGTTCTCTTGTATGTGTTGTATCCTTGGATTCTGAGGGTGTTCGTTTAGATTTGACAGCTGGTTTACTCCTCGTCCCTCTGTTACGGGTACCTTTAGGTATTCATTTATTTAAAAAAATTAAAAAAATAATATAGATACATATGAGCATACGGTTTATTTGTATTATTCCAATTTCGCATTTAACTGTTGTGTTATGCGTAGTATGTTTAGTTCATAGTAATTCGAATTCGTTCTTTATGTGTAAGTTGAGAATTTGTTTTATGTTATAGTTAATAGGTTTTGAGTTGGACCTTTCGCATTTCAATATGTCCATATTTATATATAACGGTGTATATATATATATAAACACATATATATATATATAGGTCAATGCTAATATTAATAGTATTATTAATGTTAATATTGATATATATATATATATATATATATATGTGTGTGTGTGTGTGTGTGTGTGTATGTATATTGGTTGTAATAATCAACAGGTTAATTGTTAGTAAATTTTAGTAAAGTTTTAATAAGATAGAGAGGTAAGTTATAATTATTTATGCTATGTAGAAGATTCGTAGAACGTGGTGTTTTATGAAGATAGGTAAAAAAATAAAAAGAAAAGAGAAGTAGAGATCATTTGGATGTTACCAACATTATTAGAATACATTTTGATGAGAATTGTTCCATGTTTTAAGATGTGTTTCTTTGGTGTTATTGTTAATGATTTTTCTGAGTTATGTCGTTTCGTGAATGATGGGAATTTTCTTATGGTTGGGGAACCTAGAAGTTAACGTCTTGTTAGGAACCTGAGTGATTCCAGAGGTGGGATAATGTGGTACTCTTGTTTTGTTTTAAATTTGATTTTGTGATGCTTGGATTATACCAATCTATGAATGAGTTTTCTTGTGGTTGGTGAGATGGTCATGACTCGCCTCGATTATTATTTGATTCAGTTATTTATATGGTACCGTCTTTGATGATATTGTTTTTTGATTGAGTGTTTAGAGGGAGTGGCTCTAAGTGGGTGGTCGGCGCACAAAGGGGCGCCAGGATAACCCTCATTAGAGTGAATTTAATAAGGGATAATTTAATTAATTAACTAGGGGTGGGTAGTAACACACTAAAAAGATAATTTTTGCCTCATCCGCCTTTTAGTGCTACCACAGACTAAAGGGGATTGAGAAGGCCGTGGTTGGCATAATCATTGCCTTGTCCTCGCGAAAGTTAACGGTTCCGCATGAGAAACCCTATGGGGCGGTTCCTTGAGATAGGTAGCCTAGATAACCATAGATGGAGGCGGCTCCTTGCGCTCGGTTGTCTGGATAATCCGTCAGTAGATGGAGGCAGCACCTTGCAATAGGTAGTCTGGAGAATCCATGTTAAGCCATGCGATGACACTCTGCTCTAACATTCATATCGGTATTGTCTTTTGGAAATCCTCTCGAATTAGTCACTTGCCTTGTATTGATGATTTTGTTGTTGTTATTTGAATTTGAGTTCTTTTATGTGTTGTGTGATTTCATTTAGTTGGTTGTGAGTCTTTGCCTTGTTGGTCTTGGTCGGGAACCCTTCCTTAGTAGCTCCTAGTATGGGGGTGGTCGGGTGGATCGTGTTTTGCACCCTGTTGGAATTCTCTCTTTTATGCAGGTACATCTTCAGTGCTGAGTTGCAGTATCAATGGATTCTTTGCTAGTGGGTTCCAGGATTATGTATTTAGGTGATTCTTTTATTGATGTATCATTTTCGCCTAGTTGGGCAAGTCTTGTATATTATTGCACATGGTACTATTGTAATGTACTTTTGTAATGACGCATTGTACTTTTATTGTAAACTGAGTTGTGAGATGAATTTATAATGATGTTATCACTTTGGATAATTATTCGATCTTAAGGCTTTATTGTTATTACTGATGTAATGGTACTTATAGATGTAGGTATGCATGGTTTATGTAATTATTAGATTGATGTTCATATTGTTAAGAGTTAGTTCTTAAGTAATGACCTCGTGTTCTTCAAAGGATTAAGTTATGCAATTTGATTATGTTTATGTTATGTTATTTACTATTCTCTCCTATGATAAAAAAAAAAAATTGTTGCATTTTAACTTAATCCCTTTAGGGTTGCGTGGCGGGGTGTTACACTATATATCATTCTATTACAATTCAATTCATAGATCAATAGTACAATTGTGGAGAATATTTCCACATATCAACACACCATGGATATGATAGTACAATTACATAATTCTTCCCTTATATCAATGGGAAATGTACATCAAGTACTATAATAATACATCAATGAAGATTATGGTACAAAATAAGGAAAAGTTTTCAACAACATGAAGCTCTATGTAAGACCCCACCTCATATGTACTTAATACAACCATAATTTGTCTTATGTTTTTCTTGAATTGATGATAAAGTAAATTGTGGATAATAAATAAGGTGATCTCTTGGCAATACTCTTGTATATGACTTTAGCATTATGTTTTATTGTCACTACCATGAAGATGGAATGCACTTGTATACCATGGAATGAAAATTGAGATTCTAAATGGATGATTATATAGTTAAAGCTTAGAATGTTTAGCTAACAGATTAATGTGATACATAAATGATACTTACGATTTCATTGGTAATGTGCAGGAAGGCAATGGTGTTAGCATGACAAGGGAGAACCATCAAGAGCAGATCAAAAGACTTCCTCTTGAGGATATAAATTTGACCCCCATTAAGGGCCTAAAAATAAGTAGAGTTAATTGGAAGACTTGTAATACCCCTCTGTTTTGTGTTCTGGCTGGACAATGTGTCCTTGTTTACTTTGATGTGCTTTTTGGTTATTAAGATGTTGTATCATGTGTGTGCAATTTGATCGATAATTATAGAGCAATAGTTTATTGGTGTGATGTGATGTATCTTATCTGATGCTTTATTTGACATGTTTTAAATTGTTGTAAGGTTGATTAGTTATTGTAACATGTTATTGTGTGAGATATTTGTTATGATGGAACTGTCAGTCTATGATGAGTGTATTGGTGGAGGGGATGGGATTGTATCACTCACTTGCGAGCGCCCTACGATTCTGATATTTTCCTCTTCACGGTGTGTGTTATTATATCATATATATGCATGTTCGATATGCTCTTTGTTCGCAGGTTGACAGGTATAGGACAATGACTCCACTTGATTTCTAGGTTGAGCGTGTCCATTGACTAATGGTAATCGATTGGGAGATAGTAGCTAGGTTTTCCATGCCAAGTCGTCACCCTAGTTATAGTTTGTCATCAGGTTGTTGTCGGGTTTAGTGGGTTTAATTTGGTTCATTCCTCTTTGGTTATTTATTTAATTTCATTTTATAAAGGTTATTAAATGGCTTTTGAAGTTAAAAATGATGATTGAACATATCTAGTTTCAATATTGAAATGTTATTTATTTCATTGATTATTTTGATTTAATTAATAAAATCATTTTTAGTTTATTAATTAACTAGGCCAATGGTCATAAATTAAAAGAAATAGTTATTTTTCCATTATTGTATAATAGGATTCAAATTTAAATGGAAGTGGAAATCATGTTTTATATTTAAGTTAAATTTAGAATAAAAATAGAAATGAGGATTATATTTCACCTTTTGAATTTTTGAATAAAACATATTCTTGCAACTTTGATATTTTTGGTGGTTTAAAGGAAATTATGAAATTTTGGAATGCATGAAATAGGATTTTGAAAGTAAATTGTTTTAAAAAAAATTTAAAAAAAGGAAATATCCTCCAAAATCCCAATAAATTTAGTGGGTGGGATATTTTAGGGGTTTGACCAAATTTGGGGAAAGTTCTATGTAAGGAAATGAAAATTCATTTGTTTGGCAATTTTGATTTTGGTGGAGAGTTTGGGTTGTGGCTAAATTTGGAGTTGAAGAGGAGATTGGAATCACCATTGTTGAAGTCTTCAAAGCTTGGGGAGAAAACAACAGGTTCATCTTCATTTCTTGTTTTCCTTTTGAAATAATCTTCTAATTTCTTGTTGTTGTTTGAAAAACTCTTTGAATGTTAGTTAGATGCAAAAAAACCATGAGAAAATGTTTCCAAATCTTGCAAACAACTATTGGATTAGGAGAGAAAACTAAAATAACAATCACAATGGAAATTAGAAAGAAAACCCAAAAGAAAATCTTCATTCAAACTAAAAAATTTTGAACTCTTTGTTGTTTTGGCAATTTATTTCTATTATTGTAAACTATGTTGATCATTTGCACAATTTAAATTGGGAATTAAAATCTAGGTATATATATATTTGTAAATATACCTGTGCATATGCACACATAGATATATTTACAAATATATATAATATGTTCTTTTTCATTTTTGTTTTATGGGAAAAAAATTTCTATTGTTTTTAAAAAAACATAGGGGATTGCCCTGTTCTGTCATTTTTTATTGACAATGGGTGTTTTTTATAAAAAAAAATATTTTTAAATGAAAAATTTGTTGGTGGAGCGGAGGGCCATAGCCCTGCACCCCCCACAGAATCCCCCAAGGGACGTACTGCTCCCATGCAGCACCCCCCAATGGGAGGGGCTATGGGAAGCGCGCCGCTGCCACAGGCAGCGGCCTGCCCAGACCCCCCATACGGGGGAGGCTGCGTGGTAGCTTCCACTCCCATATGGGAGGGCGCCCCTTATGGGGTTTGTGTTTTTATTTAAAATTTTAATTTGTTTTTTGTTTTTAATATTATTTATTATTATATTGTATATAATAATATATATTTATATTATATATATAATATAAATATATGTTATATGTATATACATATAATATTATTTTAATATTTAAATTATAATTATTTTATAATAGTTTATTTAAATATATATTATATATATACTTATGTATATATATCATACACATTTAGTGTGTATATGTATATATATAATGTATATATGTATATTTTATATATTTTAAATAAATTATTTCTATGGTGTTGAACTGAGATTTGGAGTTTTAAATATATTAATCTATAATAGTATATACATTATGTATATACTTTTAGGTATATATTTTTTAGTGTAGAATGTATCCTTTATAGATGAGTTTTAATTGATTAATTTATTCTAAGTTGAAATAAGGATTAATTCTATTTTAACTAAATGTTTTATTTATAAAGTGGTTTTGATTATGGATAATAATTGCGAAACTTAGAGTAGATGATTGGTGTTTAAATACTTCAAAGTCGTGAAATGAATTTGGTATATTCGATTGGATAAATGCAAGTAATGGAAATTGAGATTGACTAGATTTAGGAAATCCTAAAATAGGTGATTAATCATCAATTTGTCTTTCTTTATGCATTCTCTCTCGTTCGTGTCAATGTGCAAATAGAGTAAATGTTCTGAAGTCTTCCAGATTGGGTTTCTTTTAATTTCGTGGGTGTCGTAAAGTGTTAGTCAACCTTGGGTTTGTTTTGGGTAATGTGTATAGCCGTATTTTGTTGTTTTACCCAGTTTTCACGAACGGGGATGATTTGTGTCTCCTTCGATTAAAAGTGGTTTTTTGTGGTTTGTGCCTCCTTTGGAAGGAGTGGATTATGTATTTTTTTGCCTCCAGTGTTTGGAGAGGGTTTTGACCTTTGTTGCCTCCAGTGTTTGGAGTGAGTTTTATTTATGTGTTCCTCGTACAGTTGGAGTGGTTTTATCATATTGGTATGCACTTGGGATTCTCTTGGTGATTGGTTTTGTTTGGTATGTTGTCAAGTAGAAGAGTGGCTTTTGTTAGGGGCCAGAACCCAAAGAGGTAAAGTGGGAAACCTTCAAAGGTGGTTTAATCAAGTGAAAACTAAATCAATGTACTTAGATGTTAGGTAGTATTTCACACTAACTAAGATAATTGAGCCTCGCTTATGGACGCAAGGGCTTGAATAGACTTGGGATGAGATGAGAAGGCCTGGAATGGCAAGGTCATCTATCTTGTCCTTACGAGAGGTATTTGATTCCACATGAGTGAGCATGGGGCACCAGGATTTGGTAGAGGCCACCAGGACAACCCATACTGGGGGCTGGAGCCTAGGAAGATTCCTAGAGGATATCCCATGACGAGCTGTGTGATGACACTCTTTCTATGACAACAATTGGTATTTGGTTTTATGTGTATGGTCTTCTTATCATACTCGATCTGCTTTATTTTTGGAAGCAATGTGACCTATGTCATTGATTGTTGGAGTTGTACTTGTGTTATTCTTATGGTTGTATGGTTCATGTGATTGATTATATCAGTGATATAATAATTATGTAACTCTGGAAGCAATGTAACCTTCATGATAAGTGATGTGTACTTGTATTTATTTCACTTCAGTTTTGTGTAGCCTATGTCTTGAGGTAGATGGTCTTGTATAGGAATTCCTTGTTACTATCTCCTAGCATGGGGGGTTAGCCTTTGGGTATCACATGGTTGGGTGGAACGTGCATCTTAATTCATTGGGTCGGCTTTTGTTTATATGGTTGAGATTTCTAGTTGGAGAGCTCGTGGTATCCAGTTCTTCATGCTTTATTCTTTTAGTTATAAATGTAATTTAATACCCCTCTTTGTATCGAGGTGGAAGTTGTAAATTGTAATCTTTATATGTTGGAAGTATCTCATTCGGGGAATGAGTGTTGTAACTATATTGTAAAGTATATTATTGGGATCATGTGGAATGCTTATGGATTTGATTTAATTTTATCATGGATGGAATGTATGCACATTAATTTGTTAAACAATTAAATGTAATGGTTTTAATTCTTGTTTCATGTTGGGTTGATGTAAACTCAGTCTCGTAACCTTAGGGGTTGTTGGCATTGTGTAGTGAGCTTTCATGCATTTTTTTTTCTTTAAAAAAAAAATTATTGCATTTGTGTTGTTAATTGCAACTTCCCCTAGGGTTGCGTGGTGGGGGCATTACAAGACTAATGTTGTGAGGGCATTCAGTTGTTATTCATGTGAGGTTTAAGTGGGGATTAGGCCTTCAAAACCTCTAGCTAGGTTTGAAACTCGGATGGAACCTTGAGTGAGCTTTTAATAAGAGTTGTTGGTCAAATTTTTGGGTTAGGGTGCAAAAATAAACCCCTTGGGGTCTATACCATAGTGGTAGGGGTCAAGTGGGCATGCAATAGTGCCCCTACAACATGATTTGACCCCTAAAAAGATCTCATAATGGAGAGTGACGAATTTTGAGAAAATGATGGGGTGGAAAGATGGAGTGGTTTTTCAAATGCATGTTCTTATTAAGGGAAAAGGACCTTCATTGATGGGGAGGGGTACACTCCACACCTACCCATCCAAGAGTTGCAATTTGTGAAACTTCTATATATTGGGAGAAGAAGAAGGATTGGGATGCTACCCATTTCTCCTTTGGGAGAACTTTAGTGAAGATAGTAGGAAGAGTGAAGAAAGGGAGGAGTCTTGTTGAGAGGGAGTGATCAAGATGGTTTTGTTGAAGAGGAGAGAATGATAGAAGAGTTAAACTTCAACACCTCAAGCAAGGAGATAAGTTCCTCTTGTTTTCACTTACCTTTTTTTATTGGTTGTAAGAAGGTGATCAACTGTATGGATCATGTTTGAAAATAGAGAGTAGAGGAACAAGATGTATGAAAAGTAGTGTTGCATGCTATTTTTTTATTATTCTTCATAGAAATTTTAAAAGACTCCATCCATCATCATGGAGCTAAAAGACATTCTGCTTGGGGGTATGGCTAGAGCCCACGAGGCTCCATGATGCCATTATGGTAGGGTGGAGAGCAGGCCCTTCTAAAATGGTTTCTCATCTACTTCATTTCTTGGTAATATTGTGGGGATGACAATTTAAATAAACACTATATATTGAAAAAGGAAACAATACAAAAGCAATCATTTGTGTGTTATTTTCGTAATATAGAAGATAGTATTTTGTTGAAAAATAGAACATGGACATGAGAAGAGTTATTTTACTGGTTACCTGACCATCAAATCTGCTATGTTTTTATTCAAGGGGTAAATGATTTTGACCAGAGCTATGAACCGGATACAACCATTCAACAATACCAATCTAGAGCCCATTAGGTTGACCTAGTACGTAGTGTCACAACTGATAACCTTGGTTGAACAGTATCTAAGACTCGTAAATTATCTTGTGTAGGAACATGCCTAGGCGAGGAGGAAGAGGTCGTGGTAGAGGTAGAGGTGGAGGCCGTGGGCCAATCCCTCAGGTTACTCCCCCTCCTAGCCCTCACCATAGTGACCAAGCAGATCAGTTGGATCAGAGAATTGATTGACAGAGTCCTGAACAGTCAGCAGTAGAGGGTTCTCAGATACGTCAACTTTTAGAGGAGGTCCTAGCTCGTCTTGGACCTAGACAGGTAGATGAGCAGGAGGTTGTGAGAGAGAGGGATAGATCCCCTAGGAGAGTAGATGACACAGCACATCAGGATTCTATTATTGCTAGTCACATGAGGGATTTACTAAGAGCACGTCCTCCTACCTTTGATGGTTCAGGAGGAGGTTTAGAGGCTGAGACCTGGCTACTTGATTTGGGTAGATTCTTTGCCATTCACCCTTACGGTAGCAATACCCATGCCAGATGCGCTATTATGCACTTGAGAGGATTCGCCTCTACATGGTGGCGCCTAGAGGAGCAGAAGCTCCACATTGATATTGGTTCTGTGTCTTGGGAGATGTTTCTCGAGAGGTTCAGAGCTCGGTTCCTTTCAAAACACTGGAGGCAGCGTAGGGCTGACGAGTTCCATGATCTACGCCAGTTAGCTCTTTCTGTAGAGCAATACGAACATAGGTTCTACGAACTCAAGTAGTATGTTGGTATTTGCGATGATGAGCCTATCCTAGTACAACATTTTATCAGGGGCTTAAACGCCCGTATCAGTGGTGGTGTCCGAGTCTTTGAGCCAAAGACTATGGAAGTCGCAGTGGAGAAGGCTCGCATAGTTGAGGAGAACCTTATTATGGCTTTAGGTGGGCATACAGGACTGCAGATTGGGAGTGCTCCTGCAGCAGGTTTTAGTCCACGGGGTGGACAGGGACAGACAGGTGGTTCTTCCAAGAACCAACAGACACCCACAAAGGGTGGGCAGCAACAAAGAACACCTCAAAGAACAATAACCCTCAACCACAACAACCAAGCAGGTCCTCAATTAGGAAGCGTCATAGCGGGTGGCGCCAACAAATGATAAGCGGGATCGACTGCGAGTGCTCGATCTACCGTCGGTAGGGGTAGTTTTCAGCATCAATGCTCCCGGGTGTGATTTGGTGGTAGAGAACACCGGGCATAGGTTGTTATTCTTGGGCAACATGGGCACATAGCTAGGAGTGTCGATGAGAGGTTCTACGGATATGGGCCTCGACCTACAGTTTCAGAGCCTACGGTGGGTGATGCAGGACGTGCTCATACAGTATATGCAGCGGTTAATGACCGCCAAGCCGATCACCAGAATACGGTGGTCGAATCTTCAGGTAAGTTAAATGGTGTTAATGTATCTATACTTTTTGATTCTGGAGCCACTGACTCCTTTATTTCACCGACCATTGTTGACCGTTGTGGTCTTGTGGCGGTAAAACAAGGTGGTAAATGGCAAGTTGAATTCGCCTCTGGGGTGAAAGTAGCAGTAGATAACTTAGTACATAACTGTGAACTTAAAATAGGTACGTTAACTACCTTAGTAGATTTATATGTTACTCCCTTAGGATCGTACGATATAGTACTAGGTATGGATTGGTTAGCATCTTATCATGCTGTAATTGACTGTCGACTTAAGACAGTTAGTTGCATTGATGATTTAGGTGCAAAAGTAGAAATCATAGGTATTCAAAGACCTATCTCTTTGCGGATGATATCTGCTATGCAATTAAAGAGATGTCTTACGTTAGGGATGTCAACTATTTGCAACAACAGTTACTGATTTGGATGAGGGTGAGAGTCGAGAGGTATCTCTTGATGATCATCCTATTCTTAGGGAATTCACGGATGTGTTCCCGATGACATTCTTGGAATGCCACCGAAGAGGGATATTGACTTTAGAGTTGACGTTCACGAAGCTGACCTATCTAGAGCTCCTTATAGAATGACACGGGAGTTGGAGGAACTTCATATTCAGATTCAGAACTTTTAGAAAGGGTTTTATTCGTCCAAGTGTATCCCCTTGGGGAGCACCTATCATCTTCGTAAAGAAGAAGGACGGATCTCTTAGGCTATGCATTGACTATCGTCAATTGAACAAGGTTACGATTAAGAATCGTTATCCTTTGCCTAGAATCGATGATCTTTTTGATCAAGTTAAAGGGAGCTAATGTGTTCTCTAAAATTGATTTGAAGTCCGGTTATCATCAATTATGTATAGCTGAAGCAGAAATTCATAAAACTGCTTTTCGAACTCGTTATGGGCATTACGAATTCATAGTAGTACCCTTTGGGTTAACGAATGCACCATCGGTATTCATGAGTTTAATGAATGGTGTATTTCGTACATACCTTGATCGCTTTTCTCCTGGTATTTCTCGATGACATTTTAGTCTATTCGAGGAACATGAAGGAACATGAAGAACACTTGAGACAGGTATTGCAATGTTTAAGAGAAAACCAATTGTATGCAAACCTGAAGAAGTGTGACTTCTTTCAACCTGAAATTAAATACCTTGGACATGTGATATCTGGAAAAGGTATTGCTGTGGATCCTTCAAAGATCCAAGCCATAGTTGATTGGCCCGCACCTACTAATGTAGGTGAAGTTCGTAGTTTCATGGGTCTAGCTGGCTATTATAGACGTTTTGTAGAGGGTTTTTCTAGGATCGGTCATCCTATTACTTCTCTTCAGAGGAAAGGGAAGAAGTTTGTATGGACAGAACAGTGTCAGTTAGCTTTTCAGACTCTTAAAGAAAAGTTAACTAATGCGCCTATACTCATTGTTCCTGATCCTACTAAGGATTTCATAGTTTGTGCGGATGCATCCTTAGAGGGTTTGGGAGCCGTTTTGATGCAACATGGGCGTGTGGTTGCTTACGAGTCTCGCAAACTCAAGGACCACGAATTAGACTATCCTACTCATGATCTAGAACTAGCTGCAGTAGTGCATGCATTAGTTCGTTGGAGACATTTTCTATTAGGTCATCGCTTTGAACTTCATACTGATCACCGTAGTTTACAATACATTTTTACGCAACCTAACTTGAATGCTAGGCAAAGACGGTGGATGGGGTTCTTGTGTGAGTACGATTTTGAAGTGAAGTACATTCAAGGCAAAGAGAACGTAGTGGCTAACGCTCTTAGCCGACGTAGACATGAGATCTCTGCTACTACTCTTGAAGTAGATTTGAGAGGTCAAATAGTAGCTGTACTTCCTACTGATAGATTATATCAGGAAGTGAAGTCAGAGATTGAATTGGGTAGACCTTTAGAAGGTCGATTTGAAGGTTATGTCTTAGAATCGGATGGTATATTACGACATTTAGGTCGCATCTATGTACCTCATGTAGAGAGTCTTCGTACATTAATCATGACTGAAGCTCATCGAGCTCCGTATTCAGCTCATCCCGGTGTCAAGAAAATGCATGTCGATCTTAGGCAATTGTATTTCTGGCCTGGCATGAAACGTGATATTGCTGATTATGTATCGAGATGTCTTGAATGCCAGCGAGTTAAAGCTAAGCATCATCATCCTGCTAGATTATTGCAGCCACATCTCATTCCTGAATGGAAATGGGATATTATATCCATTGATTTTATTGTAGGGTTACCTACGACATCACGTCGACATGATGCCATTATGGTAACTGTTGACCGTTTGATGAAAGTAGCTCACTTTTCGCCTGTACGTTCATCTTATAATGCTTCATCTGTAGCTAGGATATTCATGGAGGACATCGTTAGGTTACATGGAATTCCTTGTAGGATCATTTCGGATAGAGATCCTGTATTCACTTCAGCTTTATGGACTTCGTTACAACGTGCATTAGGTACACAGTTGAACTTTAGTTCAGCCTATCATCCTCAAACTAATGGTCAAACTGAAAGAGTTAACCAAATATTAGAGGATATGCTTAGGATGTACATAATGGACCAACAATTAGGTTGGGAGGATTACTTGTACTTGGTAGAATTCGCTTATAACAACGGATATCAGAGTTCCATAGGTATGCCACCATATCAGGCATTATATGGTCGTCCTTGCCGAACTCCGCTTAGTTTGGATCGATTAGAGGATAGAGTGTTGCTAGGACCTGAGATGCTTCGAGACATGGAGCAACAGGTTGACCGTATTAGAGAGCATTTGATTGCAGCTCAGGATAGGCAAAACAAATATGCCGATGCACATAGGATTGATCGACAGTTTGCTGTTGGTGATAAAGTGTTTCTTCGAGTGCGACCGCGAAAGAGTCCAATCTGTTATGGAAAAGGCTCTAAGCTCGCACCTCATTTCGTAGGACCATTCGAGATCTTAGAGAGAATTGGTCCCGTGGCATATCGACTCGCCTTACCACCCAGTTTGTCTCGTATTCATGATGTTTTTCATGTGTCAGTACTTAGACCATATCATCCTGACATATCTCATGTACTTGATTGGAATGCGTTACAGGTAGAGGACGGGCAGCTGGCTTTGGAGCCCGTGGCCATTCTTCAGCACCGGATGCTCGATCTCAGGGGTCGAGATGTTGATCAGGTGAGGGTCCAATGGGATCCTAGCCATGAGGCTTCAGCTACCTGGGAGGATGCGACACGCATGAGGGAACTTTATCCCTATCTGTTTGCAGGCTTTCAGGAGCAAGCCTGATCCTACGGGGGGAGGATGTAGTACCCCTCCGATTATCCTTATGTTTTCTGTTGATACTTTTTCATATTGTTAGACTTATGTTGTTTTGTTGGATACTTGGATCGCTGATTTTGAGCGATGATGGATTATTGTGTGACATGATGATACTACGTGTGATGTTTATTGCTTTCAGACTTGATTTGATTTAGTGTAGATGTTTACTTTTAGTTGATTATGGATATGCACATGCTTATGATGGACTAACAATATTTATTGAGTCAGTTTTCTGTGAGTGTATTGGTGTGGAGAACAGAATCGCATCACTCGCTTGCGAGTGCCCTGCAATATCTGTGATTTTCTCCACATGGTGTGTCTATTTTTAATGGTTTATATATATATATATACATGTATACACATTGTTTGCTTGGTTGCAGGTTTTGCAGGTACATGACACCGACTCCACCTGTGTAATCAAGTCTGAGCGTGTCAAGACTCAACGGAATTGTTGAATGGGAGATAGTAGTTAGGTTTATCCTAGTTCAATCTCCAACCTTAGTATTAGTATGTTGTCAGTTTTTAGTTTGGGTCATAGGTTGTTTTGTAATGTGTTATGTTGGTTAAATTTTTTTGAAAAGGTAAATTTGCTTATGTTTTAGTGTTAATCATTGTGTTTTATTTATTGTTATTAATTAATATTTAAATATGATTGAAATTTATTTATTTAATAATTTAATACATTAGTTAGTTTAATTAGTTAAATAGTTGATCTTTAAAAGGATTTAACTATTTAATTAAATAAATAAATTAATTAGATTAAATTATTAAGTGCATAAATTATATTGTGTTTAAATAGATTAGAAAATAAATAAATTAAATAAGATGCATGTGGATTAGAAAATAAAATAAAATTTAAATAATTGCATGTGAATTGAAAATATGAGTTTTAAAATTTAAATTTAAATTAATTAATTAAAATCTCATGCAAAATTGAAATGGCAAAAACTGCCGAGAGGTGGAGAAGATATTTTCTCAACAACCTCTCGACATGTGTGTGAGTGCCATAATTTCATTTGGGGTTGTTGAATTTTTTTACGGAGGATATTGAGGATCTCGAAAATTGCACGGGGTTATTCTATTGCCTCGGGGAAAATTTTTCTGGGCACTGGCAAAATTATTTCTCTGTGTGTAAAAAAACCCAAAATTTCTTAAGAATTGGTATTTTTCTCTCTGTTGGGGTTGTGATTCTATGTGGAATATTTTCTTGGTGGTTGAACAAGCTTTCTTGGAATTGGAATTTCTTTTGAAGAAGCTTTGAGAAGATTTCACGTTACAGACATTTGTCAGGCACAGGTATTTCTCTTTGTGATTAAATTAATTTCTTTAAAAAAAATTGGGTGAATGTTTGAATATGAAAGCTGTAATTTCTTTTCAAGAAAATTTAGAAATTAAATTAGTGAGTTTTGATTTCTTTTTTGTGAATAATTTAGAGCAAAATAAGAATTTGTTTTGTCAGATGAAACCTACAGAAAAGTTAGAATCTGAGAAAAATTTCTGGTTAAAATTTTCTGTCTATATTTAAATTTTTTTTGGTAAAATCAACAAAGGTAAAAAAAATAAAATATGATTTGAATCAGAAAACCCTCTGTAAATTGAATATGAAACACCTTGATTGAAAACAAAAGATTTTTTAATAAATTCTGGGAATTAAAAAAAAAAAAAAACACTGGTAAAATTACCAGCAGTATTTCTGTTTATCTGTTGAAATTTCTTGATCTTCGAGTAATTTTTTAGAATTTAAAATTCTTTTTTTTATGAAATTATATACTGTGTATTTGAAAGAAATGTTATTTATTTTTAAAATAAATAGAAAAAACCCTGATGAAATCGCCGTACGGCGAGATTTTCATATAGGGAAATTTTATTTTTAAGTTTTCTTTATATATATGTGGGGGTTGGGTCTACCACAGTCGCCCCACAAGGGCTGCGGACTGTGGGCAGTCACTGCCCACAGCCTGCGACCCTGTGGGGAGGCTGCGTAGCAGCCGAACCCTCTACACAGGGCTGCGCGCACAGCGCGGCTATGGCTATGAGCCGTGGTTTATAAAATAAGTTTTATTTGTTTTTTTTTAATATATAATGTTTAATATATATAATATTAATACTTATATTATATATAGTATATATTTAAAATATATATATTGTATATAATATAAGTTATTAATATATATATATATAATATTTGTTTATTAAAATGTTTTAAAATTTATTTGGTATTGTTAATATAAATTAATACAGTTGGTTAAATAGAATAATTACTTAAATAAAATATGTATTTATTTAAGTGATTGTTATATTTTGGAGCCATAATTAGTTTATATAGTGAAATTTTGATTTTATTAAGTGAATATTTTTAATATTCTAATAGATGATTATGTTATTATATGAAACTGAATTAATGAAGATTGGATTTGAGAACAGAACCTTGTTTTCCAATTGTCTAGAAAAGTATTATAAATTGTTGATTTAATTTCTTAGTATTTCCTTTTAAACTTGATTAAAATTTAGCAAATCTTAATTATGGATGTATATTATCTTCGATTGGCTTTTCAATTGTACTTTCTTTAATTGAACCAATGGGGATTTTTATGTGTTTCCAAGACTTCCAGATCAATTTTTACTGAGGGAATTATGATTGTTAAGTTGGGTTCATGTGTTGACTAAGTTTTGTGCAAGATTTTATTTTGGTACTCAATTTTTGAATTTTGTGAAAACAGTTGTTGTTTGTCATATATGGTGTAGGAAATTGCTTGTTGTATCTTTAGTGCACTTTGTAAACCCTAGTCATGAAAACCTAGAAACCTTGTTATGTTTAGGGGAGTGGCTAGTTGTAAGGGCCGACACACAAAGTGGTGTCAGGGTAACTTACAATTAGTTAAGTAAGTCAGTGAAAACTAAAGAACATAGTAGATAGATTTAAAACATTTAAACAAGATATGCATGCCTCGCTTATGACTCATAAGCTACTACTATTATGAATATAAGTCGAGAAGGCCTGGAATGGCAAAATCGGTGTCTCGTTTCCTTAAGAGGCATTCGATTCCGCAAATGCGTGCAATAGGGGCCGGGTTTCGTAAGAGGTTACCAGGGTAACCCAAGGATTGGGGGTCAGGACCTAGGAAGAAACACCAGGGTAACCATTGCATCGTGATGACACTCCACCTAGAATAGTTAAACCTTATGATTGTGTTTCAAATCAATTGTCAAATCTGGAAGCAATGTAACCAATAGTTTGTATGTACTAGTATCTAGGGTTAGTAGATTTGGTCTAGGTAGCCTTATTACTATCTCCTAGCACGGGGGGTGGTCCTACGGGTACCACATGGTTGGGTGGAACGTGCACCTTACTCCGTTGGGTCCCCAGTATGTTCGTTGCATTGAGCGCTTCATGGATGGAGAGCTCGTATATGAATTCCTTTTATTTCTTCATCATTGTATATTGTAAAACTTGAAATGTAAAAACATCCCTCAAATGTATAAGAGGTGATCAATGTTATTGTTAATGTATTTGTTATTTGAACTATCTCATCAGATGGATGAGCATTGTAATATCTTATCAATGCAATGTATGGAAAAATGGTTTGTACTTTATTATGTTATCATGAATGGAAATTTATTAATTGTAATGTTTACTTTATGTTATGAATTATTAAGTGCAATGCGAAATACTTAAGTCGCTTAAGGAAAACTCAAAGTAGTGTAACGTCATTTAACCTAAGAATGTATGCAACTAATTAACATTATATTAATACTTTAAAAAAAAATTATTACACTTTTATATCACTTTTGCAACATTCTTAGGTTATTTAGATAGGCATTACAGATTGGTATCAGAGCCAAGGTTACAAACACTGGACGCTCTGGGTAATCAAGAGCCCATTAGGTTGACCTAGTACGTAGTGTCGCAACTGATAACCTTGGTTGAACAGTATCTAAGACTTGTAAATTGTCTTGTGTAGGAACATGCCTAGGTGAGGAGGAAGAGGTTGTGGGCCAATCCCTCAGGTTACTCCCCCTCCTAGCCCTCACCATAGTGACCAAGTAGATCAGATGGGTCAGAGAATTGAGGGACAGAATCCTGAATAGTTAGCAGTAGAGGGTTCTCAGATACGTCTACTTTTAGAGGAGGTCCTAGCTCGTCTTGGACCTAGACAGGTAGATGAGCAGGAGGTTGTGAGAGAGAGTGATAGATCCCCTAGGAGAGTAGATGACATAGCACATCAGGATTCTATTATTGCTGGTCACATGAGGGATTTTCTGAGAGCACACCCTCCTACCTTTGATGGTTCAGGAGGAGGTTTAGAGGCTGAGACCTGGCTACTTGATTTGGGTAGATGCTTTGCCATGCACCCTTACGGTAGCAATACCCATGCGAGATGCACTATTATGCACTTGAGAGGATTCGCCTCTACATGGTGGCGCCTAGAGGAGCAGAAGCTCCACATTGATATTGGTTCTGTGTCTTGGGAGATGTTTCTCGAGAGGTTCAGAGCTCAGTTCCTTTCGGAACACTGGAGGTAGCGTAGGGCTGACGAGTTCCATGATCTACGCCAGTTAGCTCTTTCTGTAGAGCAATACGAACGTAGGTTCTATGAACTCAAGCAGTATGCTGGTATTGGTGATGATGAGCCTATGCTAGTACAACATTTTATCAGGGGCTTAAACGCCCAGATCAGTGGTGGTGTCCGAAGTCTTTGAGCCAAAGACTATGGAAGTCGCAGTGGAGAAGGCTCGCATAGTTGAGGAGAACCTTATTATGGCTTTAGGTGGGCATACAGGAGTGCAGATTGGGAGTGCTCCTGCAGCAGGTTTTAGTCCACGGGGTGGACAGGCACAGACAGGTGGTTCTTCTAAGAACCAATAGACACCCACAAAGGGTGGGCAGCAACAACAACAAAGAACACCTCAAAAGAACAATAACCCTCAACCACAACAACAAAATAGTCCTCAAATAGGAAAGGGTCAGAATCAAGGGTGCAACAAGCCGAATAGGGCGGATCACCAGCGAGTGCCTACCATCACGGGTGAGAAGCCAGCATCCAATGCTCCTTCGGTGGCAAGAGGATTTGGTAGAGGTGCTGCGCGCAATGCTGTTATTCTAATGTGTGGTTATTCTTGTGGGCAGATGGGCACTAGCCAGGCGTATCCCGATGAGAGTTCTACCGATATGGCCTCGACCTACAGTTTTTCCTACGGTGGGTGATGCGGACGAGCTATACATATATGCGGTTAGCCGCCAAGCCGACCACCAGAATACGGTGAGTGACTTCAGTAAGTTAAATGGTGTTAATGTATCTGTACTTTTGATTCTGGAGCCATGACCCTTTATTTCACCGTCCATTGTTGACCGTTGTGGTCTTGTGGCTGGTAAAACAAGGTGGTAAATGGCAAGTTGAATTCGCCTCTGGGGTGAAAGTAGCAGTAGATAACTTGAGTACATAACTGTGAACTTAAAATAGGTACGTTAACTACCTTAGTCGATTTATATGTTACTCCCCTTAGGTCGTACGATATAGTATAGGTATGGATTGGTTAGCATCTCATCATGCTATAATTTCTGTCGACTTAAGACAGTTAGTTGCATTAATGATTTAGGTGCGAAAGTGGAAATCATAGGTATTCAAAGACCTATCTCTTTGCGGATGATATCTGCTATGCAATTAAAGAGATGTCTTCGTCAGGGATGTCAACTGTTTGCAACAACAGTTACCGATTTAGATGAGGGTGAGAGTCGAGAGGTATCTCTTGATGATCATCCTATTCTTAGGGAATTCGCAGATGTGTTTCCCGATGACATTCCTGGAATGCCACCGAAGAGGGATATTGACTTTAGAGTTGACCTAATTCCTGGAGCTGAGCCTATATCTAGAGCTCCTTATAGAATGACGACTCAGGAGTTGGAGGAACTTCGTATTCAGTTACAGGAACTTTTAGAAAAGGGTTTTATTCATCCAAGTGTTTCCCCTTGGGGAGCACCTGTCATCTTCGTAAAGAAGAAGGACGGATCTCTTAGGCTGTGCATTGACTATCGTCAATTGAACAAGGTTACGATTAAGAATCGTTATCCTTTGCCTAGAATCGATGATCTTTTTGATCAAGTTAAGGGAGCTAATGTGTTCTCTAAAATCGATTTGAAGTCCGGTTATCATCAATTACGTATAGCTGAAGCAGACATTCATAAAACTGCTTTCCGAACTCGTTATGGGCATTATGAATTCACAGTAGTACCCTTTGGGTTAACGAATGCACCTTCGTATTCATGAGTTTAATGAATGGTGTATTTCGTACATACCTTGATCGCTTTGTCCTGGTATTTCTCGATGACATTTTAGTCTATTCGAGGAACATGAAGGAACATGAAGAACACTTGAGACAGGTATTGCAATGTTTAAGAGAAAACCAATTGTATGCAAACCTGAAGAAGTGTGACTTCTTTCAACCTGAAATTAAATACCTTGGACATGTGATATCTGGAAAAGGTATTGCTGTGGATCCTTCAAAGATCCAAGCCATAGTTGATTGGCTCGCACCTACTAATGTAGGTGAAGTTTGTAGTTTCATGGGTCTAGCTGGCTATTATAGACGTTTTGTAGAGGGTTTTTCTAGGATCGGTCATCCTATTACTTCTCTTCAGAGGAAAGGGAAGAAGTTTGTATGGACAGAACAGTGTCAGTTAGCTTTTCAGACTCTTAAAGAAAAGTTAACTAATGCGCCTATACTCATTGTTCCTGATCCTACTAAGGATTTCGTAGTTTGTGCGGATGCATCCTTAGAGGGTTTGGGAGCCGTTTTGATGCAACATGGGCATGTGGTTGCTTACGAGTCTCGCAAACTCAAGGACCACGAATTAGACTATCCTACTCATGATCTAGAACTAGCTGCAGTAGTGCATGCATTAGTTCGTTGGAGACATTTTCTATTAGGTCATCGCTTTGAACTTCATACTGATCACCGTAGTTTACAATACATTTTTACGCAACCTAACTTGAATGCTAGGCAAAGACGGTGGATGGAGTTCTTGTGTGAGTACGATTTTGAAGTGAAGTACGTTCAAGGCAAAGAGAACGTAGTGGCTAACGCTCTTAGCCGACGTAGACATGAGATCTCTGCTACTACTCTTGAAGTAGATTTGAGAGGTCAAATAGTAGCTGTACTTCCTACTGATAGATTATATCAGGAAGTGAAGTCAGAGATTGAATCAGGTAGACCTTTAGAAGGTCGATTTGAAGGTTATGTCTTAGAATCGGATGGTATATTACGACATTTAGGTCGCATCTATGTACCTCATGTAGAGAGTCTTCGTACATTAATCATGACTGAAGCTCATCGAGCTCCGTATTCAGCTCATCCCGGTGTCAAGAAAATGCATGCCGATCTTAGGCAATTGTATTTCTGGCCTGGTATGAAACGTGATATTGCTGATTATGTATCGAGATGTCTTGAATGCCAGCGAGTTAAAGCTAAGCATCATCATCCTGCTGGATTATTGCAGCCACATCTCATTCCCGAATGGAAATGGGATATTATATCCATAGATTTTATTGTAGGGTTACCTACGACATCACGTCGACATGATGCCATTATGGTAACTGTTGACCGTTTGACGAAAGTAGCTCACTTTTCACCTATACGTTCATCTTATAATGCTTCATCTGTAGCTAGGATATTCATGGAGGACATCGTTAGGTTACATGGAATTCCTCGTAGGATCATTTCGGATAGAGATCCTGTATTCACTTCAGCTTTATGGACTTCGTTACAACGTGCATTAGGTACACAGTTGAACTTTAGTTCAGCCTATCCTCCTCAAACTGATGGTCAAACTGAAAGAGTTAACCAAATATTAGAGGATATGCTTAGGATGTACATAATGGACCAACAATCAGGTTGGGAGGATTACTTGTACTTGTTAGAATTCGCTTATAACAACGGATATCAGAGTTCCATAGGTATGCCACCATATCAGGCATTATACGGTCGTCCTTGCCGAACTCCGCTTAGTTGGGATCGATTAGAGGATAGAGTGTTGCTAGGACCTGAGATGCTTCGAGACATGGAGCAACAGGTTGACCGTATTAGAGAGCATTTGATTGCAGCTCAAGATAGCCAAAAGAAATATGCCGATGCACATAGGATTGATCGACAGTTTGCTGTTGGTGATAAAGTGTTTCTTCGAGTGCGACCGTGAAAGAGTCTAATCCGTTATGGAAAAGGCTCTAAGCTCGCACCTCGTTTCACAGGACCATTCGAGATCTTAGAGAGAATTGGTCCCGTGGCATATCGACTCGCCTTACCACCCAGTTTGTCTCGTATTCATGATGTTTTTCATGTGTCAGTACTTAGACCATATCATCCCGACATATCTCATGTACTTGATTGGAATGCGTTACAGGTAGAGGACGGGCAGCTGGCTTTGGAGCCCGTGGCCATTCTTCAGCACCGGATGCTCGATCTCAGGGGTCGAGATGTTGATCAGGTGAGGGTCCAATGGGATCCTAGCCATGAGGCTTCAGCTACCTGGGAGGATGCGACACGCATGAGGGAACTTTATCCCTATCTGTTCGCAGGCTTTCAGGAGCAAGCCTGATCCTAGGGGGGGAGGATGTAGTACCCCTCCGATTATCCTTATGTTTTCTGTTGATACTTTTTCATATTGTTAGACTTATGTTGTTTTGTTGGATACTTGGATCGCTGATTTTGAGCGATGATGGATTATTGTGTGACGTGATGATACTATGTGTGATGTTTATTGCTTTCAGACTTGATTTGATTTAGTGTAGATGTTTACTTTCAGTTGATTATGGATATGCACATGCTTATGATGGACTAACAATATTTATTGAGTTAGTTTTTTGTGAGTGTATTGGTGTGGAGAACAGAATCGCATCACTCGCTTGCGAGTGCCCTACAATATCTGTGATTTTCTCCGCATGGTGTGTCTGTTTTTAATGCTTTATATATATATATATACATGTATACACATTGTTTGCTTGGTTGCAGGTTTTGCAAGTACATGACACTGACTCCACCTGTGTAATCAGGTCTGAGCGTGTCAAGACTCAACGGAATTGTTGAATGGGAGATAGTAGTTAGGTTTATCCTAGTTCAATCTCCAACCTTAGTATTAGTACGTTGTCAGTTTTTAGTTTGGGTCATAGGTTGTTTTGTAATGTGTTCTGTTGGTTAAATTGTTTTGAAAAGGTAAATTTGCTTATGTTTTAATGTTAATCATTGTGTTTTATTTATTGTTATTAATTAATATTTAAATATGATTGAAATTTATTTATTTAATAATTTAATACATTAGTTAGTTTAATTAGTTAAATAGTTGATCTTTAAAAGGATTTAACTATTTAATTAAATAAATTAATTAATTAGATTAAATTATTAAGTGCATAAATTATATTGTGTTTAAATAGATTAGAAAATAAATAAATTAAATAAGATGCATGTGGATTAGAAAATAAAATAAAATTTAAATAATTGCATGTGAATTGAAAATATGAGTTTTAAAATTTAAATTTAAATTAATTAATTAAAATCTCATGCAAAATTGAAATGGCAAAAACTGCCGAGAGGTGGAGAAGATATTTTCTCAACAACCTCTCGACATGTGTGTGAGTGTCATAATTTCATTTGGGGTTGTTGAAAATTTTTACGGAGGATATTGAGGATCTCGAAAATTGCACGGGGTTATTCTATTGCCTCGGGAAAAAAATTTCTGGGCACTGGCAAAATTATTTCTCTGTGTGTAAAAAAACCCAAAATTTCTTAAGAATTGGTATTTTTCTCTCTGTTGGGGTTGTGATTCTGTGTGGAAGATTTTCTTGGTGGTTGAACAAGCTTTCTTGGAATTGGAATTTCTTTTGAGGAAGCTTTGAGAAGATTTCATGTTACAGACATTTGTCAGGCACAGGTATTTCTCTTTGTGATTAAATTAATTTCTTTAAAAAAAATTGGGTGAATGTTTGAATATGAAAGCTGTAATTTCTTTTCAAGAAAATTTAGAAATTAAATTAGTGAGTTTTGATTTCTTTTTTGTGAATAATTTAGAGCAAAATAAGAATTTGTTTTGTCAGATGAAACCTACAGAAAAGTTAGAATCTGAGAAAAATTTCTGGTTAAAATTTTCTGTCTATATTTAAGAAATTTTTGGTAAAATCAACAGAGGAAAAAAAAAAAATTTATGATTTGAATCAGAAAACCCTCTGTAAATTGAATATGAAACACCTTGATTGAAAACAAAAGATTTTTTAATAAATTCTGGGAATTAAAAAAAAAAAAAAACACTGGTAAAATTACCAGCAGTATTTCTGTTTATCTGTTGAAATTTCTTGATCTTCGAGTAATTTTTTAGAATTTAAAATTCTTTTTTTTATGAAATTATATACTGTGTATTTGAAAGAAATGTTATTTATTTTTAAAATAAATAGAAAAAACCCTGATGAAATCGCCGTACGGCGAGATTTTCATATAGGGAAATTTTATTTTTAAGTTTTCTTTATATATATGTGGGGGTTGGGTCTACCACAGTCGCCCCACAAGGGCTGCGGACTGTGGGCAGTCACTGCCCACAGCCTGCGACCCTGTGGGGAGGCTGCGTAGCAGCCGAACCCTCTACACAGGGCTGCGCGCACAGCGCGGCTATGGCTATGAGCCGTGGTTTATAAAATAAGTTTTATTTGTTTTTTTTTAATATATAATGTTTAATATATATAATATTAATACTTATATTATATATAGTATATATTTAAAATATATATATTGTATATAATATAAGTTATTAATATATATATATATAATATTTGTTTATTAAAATGTTTTAAAATTTATTTGGTATTGTTAATATAAATTAATACAGTTGGTTAAATAGAATAATTACTTAAATAAAATATGTATTTATTTAAGTGATTGTTATATTTTGGAGCCATAATTAGTTTATATAGTGAAATTTTGATTTTATTAAGTGAATATTTTTAATATTCTAATAGATGATTATGTTATTATATGAAACTGAATTAATGAAGATTGGATTTGAGAACAGAACCTTGTTTTCCAATTGTCTAGAAAAGTATTATAAATTGTTGATTTAATTTCTTAGTATTTCCTTTTAAACTTGATTAAAATTTAGCAAATCTTAATTATGGATGTATATTATCTTCGATTGGCTTTTCAATTGTACTTTCTTTAATTGAACCAATGGGGATTTTTATGTGTTTCCAAGACTTCCAGATCAATTTTTACTGAGGGAATTATGATTGTTAAGTTGGGTTCATGTGTTGACTAAGTTTTGTGCAAGATTTTATTTTGGTACTCAATTTTTGAATTTTGTGAAAACAGTTGTTGTTTGTCATATATGGTGTAGGAAATTGCTTGTTGTATCTTTAGTGCACTTTGTAAACCCTAGTCATGAAAACCTAGAAACCTTGTTATGTTTAGGGGAGTGGCTAGTTGTAAGGGCCGACACACAAAGTGGTGTCAGGGTAACTTACAATTAGTTAAGTAAGTCAGTGAAAACTAAAGAACATAGTAGATAGATTTAAAACATTTAAACAAGATATGCATGCCTCGCTTATGACTCATAAGCTACTAGTGTTATGAATATAAGTCGAGAAGGCCTGGAATGGCAAAATCGGTGTCTCGTTTCCTTAAGAGGCATTCGATTCCGCAAATGCGTGCAATAGGGGCCGGGTTTCGTAAGAGGTTACCAGGGTAACCCAAGGATTGGGGGCCGGGACCTAGGAAGAAACACCAGGGTAACCATTGCATCATTGTGATGACACTCCACCTAGAATAATAGTTAAACCTTATGATTGTGTTTCAAATCAATTGTCAAATCTGGAAGCAATGAACCAATAGTTTGTATGTACTAGTATCTAGGGTTAGTAGATTTGGTCTAGGTAGCCTTATTACTATCTCCTAGCATGGGGGGTGGTCCTACGGGTACCACATGGTTGGGTGGAATGTGCACCTTACTCCGTTGGGTCCCCAGTATGTTCGTTGCATTGAGCGCTTCATGGATGGAGAGCTCGTATATGGATTCCTTTTATTTCTTCATCATTGTATATTGTAAAACTTGAAATGTAAAAACATCCCTCAAATGTATAAGAGGTGATCAATGTTATTGTTAATGTATTTGTTATTTGAACTATCTCATCAGATGGATGAGCATTGTAATATCTTATCAATGCAATGTATGGAAAAATGGTTTGTACTTTATTATGTTATCATGAATGGAAATTTATTAATTGCAATGTTTACTTTATGTTATGAATTATTAAGTGCAATGCGAAATACTTAAGTCGCTTAAGGAAAACTCAAAGTAGTGTAACGTCATTTAACCTAAGAATGTATGCAACTAATTAGCATTATATTAATACTTTAAAAAAAAAATTATTACACTTTTATATCACTTTTGCAACATTCTTAGGTTATTTAGACGGGCATTACATGTCTTCAAGTCATGATCACAGGTTTTATTCTGGTTTTAATTGTTTTGAAGTTTTGAAATTTTGGTTTCAATTTGAATGCAAGTTTAGAAAATAAATCTGGAAACCTCTTTGGAATGAAAGAATCAAACAATAGAAATAAAAAGGAACAAAAGAAGATCTTGAAAAATCTCTGTTTGAAGTTGGAAAACCTTCAGAAATTTGTGCGCATGAAATTGTGATTAAATATTTTCTTCTATTGTGCTTTTTGAAAAAAGAAATTTCTCTAATTGGTTGTTGATAACAAAATTACATAAAATATATATATATATATATGGATATATATATACATGTATATATGTATATTTATATATATATATA